>ML328725.1:0-40247 GCA_005239505.1 Nicotiana paniculata
GTCACAATCCCTATTGGTGCACGCCCCCACGCTCGTCACCTAGCATGTGCGTCACCTTATTTATCACAACAATATCAAATACCAGGGTTTCATACCCTTAGGTTTAGAGTTGCAACCGTTACTTACATCAAAACAACCCAAAATCTACTCCGTGATGCGCTTGCCCCTCGAATTGGATCCCAAATGCTCCGAATCTAACCAAAATCAGATTAACATCATCAATACACGCTAACGGGAAAAAACCCAATCGAAAGTTATAAATTTTAACACAATTCTCGAAATTTGGAAAATCTACCCCCCCCCCCCCCCCCCCCCCCNCTCTCAGGAGTCCGCACATACCAAGAAAATCAAAATCGGACCACAATTTCCCACTCAAATCACCCAAAATGTTTCCAAATTCTTCCTCCCATTTTCCCCAAATTTTCTACTTAATTCCTCGAATTGCATGGTGAAAATCAATACAAATTCATGAAATTGAACCAAAAATGATTGAAGAACACTTACCACAAGAATCCCACTAAAAATCTCGTCAAAAATCTCCTTCACCCGACCTCTCAAATGGCAAAATGAGTTATGGCCAAGAACCCCCGAAATTAGAACTTAAATTGTCTTCCTAGACTTTTACCTTATGCGATCGCGGAAGAAGGCACGCGATCGCGAAGAACAAAATGCTGCCTAGCCAAACTAACCCTATGCGATTGCAGAAACACCTATACGATCGCGAAGAACCACTTCTCACAACTATATGATCGCGACTAGCTCTATGCGATCGCATAGAGCAATTTCATCACCTCGCTACCTCATGCACCCACACTGTGCTATCGCAACAAGCCTCACACGATCGCACTGTTCTGCCTCCTCCCATTACGCGATCACGGACCATAAAAATCGATTGCATAACACAATTTTTGCTGCCTCACCAACAAACCTATGCGATCGCAGCCTCACCACTGCGATCGCATACAAGGAAACCAGACCAAGAAAAATACAGTAGCTACAACAGTCCTTTTAAGGCAAAACAAACTCCATTAACCACCCGAAACACACCCGAGGCCCCTGGGACCTGAACCAATCCTACCAACACACCCCATAACATCATTCAAACTTAGTCGACCCTTCGAAAGACCAAAAACAACGCAAAAACACCAAAATTACATCGAATTCAAGCCTATGAACTTTGAAACTTCTAAATTCCTCCATCAATGCAGAAACCATCCAAAACACATCCAATTGACCTGAAAATTTGAACACATATCCAAAATGACATTACGAACCTGCTCCAGCTGTCAGAATTCCATTCCGACCCCGATAGGCTATTTTCCATTGCCGACTGAAAATCGCTAAAAACTAACTTTCACCCATTCAAGCCTAATTCTACACCGGACATCAAAACCACATTCCGAACAAACTCTTAAGTCCCAAATCACCCAACAAGCTATCTGAACCATAAAATATGCATTCCGAGGTCGTTTACCAATAAGTTAACTTCCGGTTGACTTTTCCACTATTGAACAAAGATAAGAGACTAAGTGTCTCATTTCTGTCCAAAAATCAGTCCGAACCCGAGCCAACCAATCTAAACAATGCAATGAAGTTGAACCGCATATAATGAAGCGGAAATGGGGGAAATGGCTAAACTTCTCAGAACGACCGGCAGGGTCGTTACATCCTCCCCCACTTAAACCTACGTTCGTCCTCGAACGGGCCAAAAGTAATTCTCCAATACCATCAAAACTGCCACGTAGCCTACCATGCACGTACCCGGGGGTGATCTCACGTCACCCTATCCCATATAGGTCCAATAGCACAACACAGTTGAAATTTCAAAATCCAACCTAACCCATAAACCTTAGAACCAAATTTCCACTTCTGAAGTAATATACAAGATCAAAATTCCACAACTATAAACTGAACAAGTCTGAACATGCTGCATCAAGCCGTATATGCACCCCGGATGAAATCACATAATACACCGTATGACTCGAACACTTATAGCGATAACTCTTAACCACAATAACTTCTTAGCACAACTCAATACCGGTACATAACCTCTTATCAAAAAATTTCTCGCTCTAACACTTTCATATACTGCCGATGATGAAAGAAACACGTAGAACTAACAACCATTCGCCCGATCAGTCAGACATGAAGCTCCCCCTTCCCAAACAGGAAATATAGAAGATTTCTAAGCCGACTCCCAATATTTATCCTTCCAACTATGCTGTAGACACTTCTAACAATATTCATTCTAGGTCCAATGACCTTTTCTCATCCAGCACAGCCACTCTGATGACATGACCCATCGATAAAATTTGAAGCCATAACCTGTGCAACTCGTGCACTCAATAGCAACATCCAAGGGTAATCAAATTATAAGAAAGATTCACATGGGAGGATTATCCCGCCATTAACAATTACCATCACAAAATCATGTTAAAAGACTGGCACACATCACAAAAATTGATGCACACGAATACAATACCAAGGGTCATACCCCTACATAACCTCCGCTAGACTGCGCGATCTCATCCAAACGCTGGTCCACATGAAATACTACAAGCCACCTTGCCCAAAATCAATAACCGTTCGAAATTTGACATCAAGTACTCAAAATGCATTGCTATGACCATAGGGAAACCGGACGATACCATGTCATACGAATCAGAAAGTGCATAATTAATTTGCCTCAATCTCGCAATACCCAATTACTTACCTTACTCAAACCTAGCTATAGAGCCCAATTAGAACCGCACCACATGTGCACATAACCAACAATGACCACTCCGCGCAAAACCGAAAGGTAACTCATAGATCATTCCAGAACATGAATAAACTCAATCACAATCAAATGGTACATTCCTCAACAATAGAAATTCGGAGTCAGCAATTCCGATTCAGTGCAGAACACACATTCATATGGGCCTACCAATAGCCCTGAATCGAGTCTGGTCACTCACAACAGATAGATAAATTACCGAAAAGTTCACAATGACTGGATCATGGTACATACCAACATCCGACTAGCTTTGCTCGTATCTTCAAAGTTCTCTACAATAAAATAACTTGTTTATGAGAACTCTCAGTCTCGAAGTCCATGAAGCGCACGACTTACTATATCTGATCTCAATTCCACCACTTGAATACATACCACATCCCTAATACTCAATCATTCAATAGAACACATTTACCCAATAGAGTGCATTACGACCTGTATCGAAGAATTTTCATTACTCGAGTCATTCCCAGACTCCACCTCTACACGCCATAACGGATCTACCAATATACCTCAAACTGAAACCAATACAGCACATAATCGTGCAATCAACGTATCATTAACAGACTCCCCCACTTAGCTCAAAGCCAACAATCAAGACAAATAATAACTCACAATGCCCGTAATAACACAACTCGTCAAACCTCTCAAGTCATCTGTAAATCTCCCATTCACCATTGTAATAGTCATGCCAACTTCCACAAGCGATCTAAACTCAATTTCAACATATATCATTTACTGGTAGAAGAGAACTTACTACCGAACAACATAAGGATCACACACCCCAGGACAACCCGCAGGAGATACCCTCGGCCGGCTTAGCCTCAAACTGATATCTCTCTCTACACTTCCGAAGATCCTAACTATCACGCAATCACTATATCCTCCTGTATCTAAACACAAACAACGCCTACCCTCGGCGCATCACAATATGCGATATAAGAACCCGATGCAGATGGAAGAACCAACACTTCAAAAATTTCGCATACGATCTCTAATCCTTCAAGGTCTGAAGCACAACTCTCAAATGCAGCTCATGATCCTCTCGAGATTGGGAAATACACCAAGATGTTGTCAATAAACACGATGATGAAAGAATCCAGATAAGGCCAGAATACACGATGCATCAAGGGAATAAAGGTTGTTGGGGCATTGGTCCGCCCGAATGACATAACTAGAAACTCATAATGACCATATCTAGTCCTGAAAGCAGTCTCCGGGATGTCTGGTCCCCGAATCTTCAACTGATGATAGCCGGAATGCAAGTCAATCTTAGAAAATACTTTGGCACCCTGCAACTGATCAAACAAGTCATCTATACGAGGCATGGGATACCATTTCTTCATCGTAACTCTGTTCAACTGCCGATAATCAATACACATACGCATAGAACCATCCTCCTCCTTTACAAGCAACACCGGTGCACCCCAAGGTGACACACCAGGTCGAATGAACCCCTTATCCAGGAGTTCCTCAAGCTTCTCATTTAATTCCTTTAGGTGCCATACGATAAGGTGGAATAGGAATTGGCTGAGTGTCTGGCACCAGGTCAATACACCAATCAATGTCCCTGTCAGGTGGCATGTCTAGCTGGTCAGTAGGAAATACGTTCGCAAAGTCACGAACCACAGGAACAGAATCAATAGCGGGAGTCTCACCACTAACATCCCTCACAAAATTCAGATACGATAAACACCCCTTCTCAACCATACGCTGAGCCTTCAGGTAGGAAATCACCATGCTAGGCACATAATCAGAAGAACCTCTCCACTCAACCCTCAGACAACCTGACATAGCTAAGGTCACGGTCTTAGCATGACAATCAAGAACGGCATGACACAGAGACAACCAGTCCATGCCCAATATCACATCAAAATCGACCATGCGGAGTAACAGTAGGTACACTCGGGTCTCCAGACCCCCAATAGATATCACACACGACAGATACACACGGTCCACAACAACAATATCGCCCACCGAAGTCGACGCATGAATATATGTAGTTGAAGACTCACGGGGCATATCCAGAAAATGGACAAAATATGATGAAACATAGGAATATGCTACCCCTGGCTACTTGTATACGCCAGGATGTCATCAACAAATACAATAACAAAGGAGTGCTAATACGGCTGGAATACACCGTTAATCAAATACACGAACTCTACTGGGGCAATGATTATCCCCAAAGACATCACTAGGAACTCATAACTCAACAGAAAGATCCACTTCGCTCCAAAACTAAACAACATCAGAGGACATCCAATAAACTCACAACTCGAAACCATATACCAAATCGAGACAAAAATCAAACACTCAATAGTTCTTGCCACATTTCCAGCCAATCATATTATAACAAATCACAGTCTAAACACATCTAACCATCAAATCACACTACCACATAGGAATCCAGCCAAAAAGTCCCATCAGTAAGGACATCAACGGAAATATAAGTCCCCAAATACATGTGCTCACACAACGAAGTCTCAGCACTCAAGCCACAGAATCAATCTGGCCTCAAGTCCTCCAGATTGGCCCGTTACCAACATGCCAAAATCACATATCCTCCATGGAAGTCACAAGCCGTCGATGTACAGTTGATACCGAACGCTCTCGTGCGCGTTCAAATACATGGAAGGAATTCGAGGGTTACGCTCTTGGCTGAATAAAATGGATTCGCACGATAAGAATTCAAGAAAATGGGATTTTCCTAAGGGTTCTGCAGCCTCTCGAAGATAAGCACAGACGTTTTTGTACCGATCCGCAAGACTCTACTAAACCTGCTCATGACTGCTGAGTCATATGTAACCTAGCGCTCTGATACCAACTTGTCACGACCTCAAACCTAAGCTGGCCGTGATGGCACCTATCGTGGAACTAGGCTAGCCAACTATTTCAGACTATCAATATATTTCAAAATTTCCCAAAGTTAGCAGATTTAAAAATATCATAATAAGATGAACAAATTATACACCTTCCCAAAACCTGGAGTCAACTGAGCATCTAAGAGGTGATACAGTCTTATACAAATCCCCCACTAAAACAAGTCTGAGAAGTAAAGTACAAATGATAGGATAGGAAGGAGAAAGAGTAGTGATGCGGACGGCGAACAGCTACCTCGCAATCGCCGAGCAATGCTCCAATTGTGGTAGCTCAACTATCGCTCTCCCATGGTACCTGAATCTACACACAAGGTGCATGGAGTAACCTAAGTACGCCAACTCAGTAAGTAACCAAATTATCTAAAAACATGAGTGTAGTGACAAGCATTTCCGAGTATTTCATAAAACTCCAGTTTCCATTGAAAAATCTCCTATAAAAATATTTATCTTCAGAGACTCAGTGTAAAGAAGAGCGAAAAACAGTAGTTTCATAAAATATAAGCCCCTCGGGCACAGTATCACTCACAATAAAGGCTCGCGGGCGAGCCTTTCAGTCACTCGTGACTCTACTCTCACAAGTCAATGCTCACACTCAGCACTCTCACTCATCAGGTACCACATATCAACTGCTGCGGCATACAGCCCGCTCCCATAAGTATATGTATATATTGCGGTGGCGTGCATCCTGATCCATATATAATGTATATTGCTACGGCGTGCAGCCCGATCCATATATGCGCTCACTGGGGGTGAACAGACTCCAGGAAGGGCTCCATCACCCAAGCGCTCTATTGCTGCGACGTGCAGCCCAATCCAATATATATATATATATATATATATATATATATATATATATACTATGGCGGCGTGCAGCCCTATCCATATATAATATATATTGCTGCGGAGTGTAGCCCCATCCACATATAATACATATATATTGTTGCAGCGTGCAGCCCGATCCATACATAATGTATATATTGCTGCGGCGTGAAGCCCGATCCATATGTAATATATAACATATATATTGCTGAGGCGTGCAGCCCGTCCCATAACTATCCTCACATACTCGGTGCTCGGCCTAACACATATATACTGATAATTGCCCTCATATACTTGGACCTCGGCCTCATTACATATATACTCATAACAACCCTCATATACTCGGCTCTCGACTTCATTACATATATACTCATATGTGTCCTCACATACTCGGCACTTGGCCTAACACACATATATATTGTTGCGGCGTGCAGCCCGGTCCATTGCTATCCTCACATACTCGGCTCTCGGCCTGACTCAGTCACCCTCACAAGCCACTTGGGCAATTCCTCTCGACTCACGGGACTCTGCCTAATATACTTTTCTGAGTTTTAAAAGTAGTGTGATAAAAGTGAAAATAACTACAAGTCAAAAAAATGACTGAGTTCACAATTGTTCTATCAAGATAGTGTAAGAATAGTGTAAAAGTACTTCTGAGGGTCTAAAAAGGTCGGCACAATGCTCCAATCATGGAAAATACCCCTGACGATCTAAAAAGGTCGGCACGAGACCCCAAACATGACTCACAGCCCATAAACAAGTATAAATTTCTAAAATTCAGGATATCATAAGGTTTCAAATCGACTACACAGCTTAATAGTCGCTACGGGGCGGATCAAGTCACAATCACTATCGGTGCACGCCCCCACGCTCGTGACCTAGCATGTGCGTCCCATTATTTACCACAACAATATCAAATACCGAGGTGTCATACCCTCAGGTTTAGATTTACAATCGTTACTCACCTCAAAATAGCCCAAAAGCTACTCCGCGATGTACTTGCCCCACGAATTGGCTACCAAATGCTCCGAATCTAACCAAAATCAGATTAACATCATCAATACATGCTAACGGAACAAAACCCAATCGAAAGTTATAAATTTTAACACAATTCTCAAAATTTGCCGAATCTAGCCCCCCGAGCACACGTCACTAAATCCGATAAAATTTACATCACAAGAATCCTTATCCTCTCACGAGTCCGTACATACCAAGAACATCAAAATCAGACCATAATTGCCCACTCAAATCACCGAAAGAATTTCAAAATTCTTCCTCCTATTTTCCCCAAATTTTCTACTTAATTCCTCAAATTGCATGGTGAAAATCAAGACAAATTCATGAAATTGAACCAAAATTGATTGAAGAACACTTACCACAAGAATCCCACAGAAAATTTCGTCCAAAATCTCCTTCACCTGAGCTCTCAAATGGCAAAATGAGTTATGTCCAAGAACCCCTGAAATTAGAACTTAAATTGTCTGCCCAAACTTTTACCCTATGCAATCACGGAAGAAGGCACGCGATCGCGAAAAACAAAATGCTGCCCAGCCAAACTAATATGTGATCGCAGAAACACCTATGCGATCGCGAAGAACCACTTCTCACAACTATGTGATCGCGACTAGCTCTATGTGATCGCATAGAGCAATTTCATCACCTCGCTGCCACGCGCACCCACACAGTGCGATCGCAACAAGCATCAGGCGACCGCATTGTTCTGCCTCCTCCCATTACACGATCGCGGACCATACAATGTGATCGCATAACATAATTTGCTGCCTCACCAACAACTTATGCGATTGCAGCCTCACCATTGTGATCGCATACAAGGAAACCAGACCAGGAAAAATACAGTAGCTACAGTAGTCCTTTTAAGGCCAAACACACTCCGTTAACCACCCGAAACACACCCGAGGCCCCTGGGACCTCAACCAATCCTACAAACATACCCCATTACATCATTCAAACTTAGTCGAGCCTTCGAAACACCAAAAACAACGCAAAAACACCAAAATTACATCGAATTCAAGCCTATGAACTTTGAAACTTCTAAATTTTGCCAACAATGTCGAAACCATCCAAAACACATCCGATTGACCTGAAAATTTGCACACATATCCAAAATGGCATTACGAACCTGCTCCAACTATCTGAATTCCATTCCGACCCGGATAGCCTATTTTCCAATGCCGATCGAAAATCGCCAAAAACTAACTTTCGCCAATTCAAGCCTGCATTCCGAACACACTCCTAAGTCCCAAATCACCCCACCAATCTATCTGAACCATGAAATTTGCATTCCGAGGTTGTTTACCAATAAGTCAACTTTCGGCTGATTTTTTCCACTATTTAACCAAGATAAGAGACTAAGCATCTCATTTCTCCCCAAAAATCGCTTCGAACCCGAGCCGACCAATCTAACACAATGCAATGAAGCTGGACCACATATAATGAAGCGAAAACAGGGGAAACGAGGCTAAACTTCTCGGAACGACTGGCAGGATCGTTACACAACATTCCAGATGTACTCAAACATGGGAAAATGACATCAAACTAGAGAATCGTTCGGCAAGTTCAACGGGTATCACCACAACGCAATGCTAAGAATGCCTCACACATCGTAGAACCACAACACACGAATCTAACTCAAAGGAGCATACCTCCACATAACTTCATTGCAATGAGCGACCCCATCCAATAATGACCTACGTGAACTACTTCGAGTCATCTTGCTCGAAATCAATAACCATATGCAATTCGACATCAAGTAACCAGAGTGCATTTCCATAACCACGGGGAATCGGATGATACCATGCCACATGTACCCAAATATGCCTCAATCGCTCAATAATCAATTACTTACCTTACTCAAATCCCGATATAAAGCCCCAATTGAACCGCACCAAGTGTGCATATAGCCAACAATGACAACTCCTCGCAACACCGAAGGGTAACTCATAGATCACCCTAGAACACGAATAAGCTCAATGACAATAGAATGATACATCCCTCAAAAATAGAAATTCGGAGTCGACAATTCTGACCCGGTGCAGAACACATACCTATACTGGGCCTACCAATGAACCCTGAATCAACTCTGATCACCCGCAAAAGATAGATAACTCTCAGAAAGTTCACAATGAATGAATCATGGCACATACTAACATCTGACTAGCCCTGCTCGCATCTTCAAAGTCCATAACTACAAAATAACTTGTACATGAGAACTCTCAATCTCGAAGTCCATGAAGAGAACGAATCACCATATTTGATCCCAACTCCACTACATGAATACATAACGTACCTCTAATACTAATCCATTCCACGAGGGATACTTCTAAATTTCTTCTGTGCCACCAAGCAAACTTGAATATCAGCAGCCGATCAAGCATGAGAGCATCACAATACTAATGAAGCACCCTTAACTCAAGCACATTTCCCTTCCTGAGATGGACACCCTTATCAAGCCATAACAATTAGTGATATCATTTACCTAGTCATCTGAAACTGCCCATGCAGCCTAAGAATTTATGACCCTTCTCCCATAACTTAACTGTGACCTCATGCATGCAACTCTCAACCATACACAACATACCGCATACACCATGCCATCCTATGATAAATATGATAACTTCATAATCCATTTCGAGCCACAAGAAACTACGTGCTCAACTAGCCAAGAACATTCCATTTGATTCCTTCTAGAAGAAAATCACTAAACATTACATGCTCCTCGTGCCAGTAGAAAATACACATCTCTAATCGTAGTAGAAACCATCAAGAACTCTCTGAATCCCATTTGTACGACACAAAACCGACATGACTGAATCCTTCAAACTCAACCAAGCTACGCATGTCACCAAAACTCGAGAGCACTGCCAAGAAAACCCTGTAGAAACTCATTGCCTCATAAGCACCCAAAGGACTAACCATACCCCTTACCATCCTACTACTAGGCTATCCTATTAATCCAAGTTCCTTCTGAATTACATTCAAAGCGATACCTCTCCTTGCCATAATACCGCAATTATCAACCCATACTCACCACATGAGACCCAAGCATAACATCATACCGTCTAAGGCTCGTAAGCTGCATAATACTCCCTCAAATATCCCCAAAAGTACCACATTCAAAATACTTACCCTGAAGAGAATTCCTGCGAATCAATAGCCATTACCTTCTTTTTTTCCTGATAATGATATGTAGAATCCATGATAACGTAGAAATACCACAAGTCTTGAAACCCTCTAACGTAAATCTCAGTTCTAGCCAAATACACAACTTGAAGATCCTCAATTGTTACATATAACCTCGAATCCGTTAGGACCATTTTTGAGAGTCGTCCTCTTTACACAAATCTCAATTACACTGATCAAACAGACCGAACGACCTGGACCCATTTGCACACCAACATCATAGGAAGTTAATCCACACACTCGAAACAACAAGCAAATTCGTACATTACACACACTACACCTTTTACAATTACAACTCAATCATTCAATAAAATCCATTTACCCATAGAGTACATTACAACCTATATCCAAAATTTCCCGTACTCGAGTCTTTCTCGATCTTAACCCTTGTAAGCCACAACTGATTCGCCAGTATACCTCAAACTAAAACTGATACGACACCTAACTGCACAATCAACTTATCAACAGCAGACTCCCCCACTTGTCCCAAAGTCACATATCAATGCAACCAATAACTCACAATTCACATACGCTAATACCTCAACAATACTGTAGTGAGATTCAACTAAATCCTTCATAAACTCATATAACACCAATTATCTAATATCTCAAATCATTTGCAAACCTTGCAATCGCCATTGTAATAGATGTGCCAACTCCCACAAGCGATCTAAAGTCAAATTGCAACATATATCAATTATTGGTAAAAGAGAACTTTCTACAAAACAACATAATGGTCACACAACCTCAGGACACCCCGCGGAAAATAGCCCCGCCTGCTTAGCCTCATATTGATCTCTCTCTATACCCTTCCAAATATCATAGCTATTACGCAATCACTTTATCATTCTGCATCTAAACACAACAAACACCTACCCTCAAGGCATCACAATACGCGGTATAAGAACCTGAAGTTGATGGCAAAACTAACACTGGAGTTGTGGTCAAAGAAATCTTGAGCTTTTGAAAGCTCTATCCACACTCTTCCGACCACCTCGATACCTTCATTGGACACCACGTGCCCTAAGAATGCTACTGAGCTGAGCCAAAATTCACACTTGGAGGACTTTGCATCAAGCTTCTTTTCCCTTAAGCTCTGCATTACAACTCCCAAATGATGAGCTTACCCCTCCTGGCTACGAGAGTACACTAGGATGTTATCAATGAACACAATAACAAAGGAAATCCAAATACGGCTGAAATATGATATTTATCAAATGCAGGAACGCTGTTGAGGCATGGGTCAGCCCAGAAGACATCACCAAAAACTCACAGCACAGCGGGAAGATCCACTTCCCTCAGCAACTATACTACATGAGAGGTCCTCCAATACACTCACAACTCGAGGCTATATGCCAACTCAAGACAGAAGTCCAACACTCAATAGTCCTTACCACATCTCTGGCCAATTTTTTTTCATAATAAAAAAATCAGAACACATCTCACCATCAAATCACACTCACCACATAGTCATCCAGACATAAAATCCCATCAATAGGGACATAGCGGACATAAAAGACCCAAAATGCACGTGCTCACACAATCGAAATCTCAGCACTTGAGCCACAGACAAAACCCGACCTCAAGTCCTCCAGGCTGGCCCATTATCAACTTGCAAAAATCAATCTCGCAACTCATACATGGGAATCACAATTCGTCGATGCACATCTAATACCGAGCGCTCACGTGCGCATTCGTATACAAAAGGAATTCAAAGAGTTACACTTTTTGCTGAATAAATGGATTCACACGACAAGAACTAACGAATGTGAGATTTTCCCTAAGGGTTCTGCAACCTCTCGAAGATAAGCACATACGTCTCCATATCGATCTGCAAGACTCTACTAACATGCTCATGACTGGTGAGTCCTATGCAACCTAGGGCTCTGATACCAACTTGTCACGACACCAAATCTAAACTAGTCGTGATGGCGCCTATCGTGGAACTAGGCCAGCCATATTAACACTTAAAACGTAAAGAATATTTCATTTATATCATTACTAAACTGATAATCCATAAAGGTCTCGTTTAATCATTTTTTTTAAAAATAGATAAAGCCACGCCGAATGTTAAATACAACCCCCAAGATCTTAGAGACACAGTTTATGAGCATCTAAAGAAAATATACATGTTTGGAAAATAAACTCTATAATAGTAAGAAGGAGAAGGTCAAGGTTGTGGAAGCGTGTAACTGCCTCGCTAATCTCCGTGAATCTCTGGTACAGTAAATCAACTCTCAATCAGCCCTAGCACCTGAATCTGCACACTAGGTGCACGGAGTAATGTGAGTACGCCAACTAAGTAGTAATGAAAATAAATAAGGTCTGAGCTGTAAGAAACACATAAAATCAGGTCATCAAATCATAAGAGGCACAGTCTTTTTTTCCAACAGTGTATACATCAAATCGTCACGCTTAAAAGCCGATTTCAGTAAAAATCATTTGAGAAATATACTTGCCAATGAATTCAATATAACTTTCAAGAAGTATAGTGTAAAAATGATAAAAATCATAAAAAGCCTCTCCGGAAAAACATGTATCAGAAACTGCCCCTCGGGCGTAACATTACTCAGAATCATCCCCTCGGGCATACCTCACACTCACTCATCATCAGCCCCTCAGGAAACCTCACAGTCACTCATGGCTCCCAATCACTCGTCACTCGGCACTTCACACTCGCACTCAGTAGGTACCTGTGCTCACTAGGGTGTACAGACTCCGGAGGGGCTCCTACAGCCCAAGCACTAATATCAAGCCATCTAGTGGAATAATTAGTCAGGCTCTCGGCCTCTCACATATCATAAATAATGTAACATGATGCGGCGTACAGCCTGATCCCCTAATATCCTCACAACATAGGCCCTCGGTCACACTGAGTCAGAAATCTCTCAAAAAGCCGCTCGGGCTATCAATAAATGGGGTACTCGACCAAAATTATAATTGTACATCACAAAAGAGTATAAATAAGACTGAGTTTCGAAATCAGTTAAAAAGGATACGACTGAGTGTAAATCAAAGGTCAATACAGTGAGGAATAGCAGAAAACAGCCCTCAAGGGGTCTAAACAGGTCGGCACAAGTCCCCCAACATGGCGTAACACCCAAAATATAGTAATGGTCTTAAAACACAATTTATCATGTGGTTTAGAAACAATCACGCAACTCAATAGTTTCCACGGGACGGACCAAGTCACAATCCCCTATCAGTGCATGCCACGCACTCGTCATCAAGCATGTGTGCCACTCCAAAATAGTGAGAAAATAAAAAGTCCGGGGTTTCATACCCTCAGGACAAGATTTACAGTCATTACTTACCTCAAACCGGATGAAATCTACTCCGTGATGCCCTTGCCACTCGACTCGGCCTCAAATTTCCCAGAATCTATTTCAAATCAGATTTATACCATCAATATACGCTAAAGGAACAAAGCCCATGCGAAAATACTCAAATTACATCAAAAATTCCGGAATTGGCCAAACCATACCCCCGGGCCCACGTCTCAAAATCTGATAAAAATCACAAAACTATAATCCTTACACTCTCACGAGTCCATACATACCAAATATATCAATATCCGACGACAAATGACCCCTCAAATCCTTAAATTAAAGTCTCAAATTTCCAAGCCCTAACCCCTCAAATTATACCATTAAATTCCACTAATTCCATACTTAATCAGTCAAATACCAACATAGAATCGAGTTTTAGGTCCAAGAAACTTACCTCCATGAAAAATCCCTTGAAATACCTCTTCAATTTGCTCCCAAAAGCCTCAACCCGTATGAAAATTTCATTAAAAATGCCTAAAGTTCGCGAAGGAAAGTATTTATATGCTCTGCCCAGGGTTCCGCACCTGCGGTAACTTGCTCACACCTGCGGACTCGCATCTGCGGCCCTAGGTGCGCATCTGCGATTTCCACTTAGGCTCCCATTTTCCGCATTTGCAATTTACCATTTGCACCTGCAGGCTCGCAGGTGCGATCCTTCTTTCGCATCTGCGGAAGCTGCCCAACCTTCAATTTTTCGCTCGTTCGGCACATTCTGCGCACTTCCGCCCATCGCACCTGCGGCTTTCGTCCCGCAGGTGCGACCACACAAGAAAAAATTTACAACAACAGCCTTTCTGCTGCATAATCCAAATCCAACCCTTCCGATGACCACCCAAAATCACCCCGAGCCCCTCGGGGCCTCAATCAAATATACCGACATGTCATATATCATCACACAAACTTAGTAGAACCCTCATTACACTCAAAAATATCATCAAAATACCAAATAAGTCCAAAATTCAACCTAAGGATTCCTAAAATTCCGAAATTCGCCAATGATACTGAAACCAACCAAAACACATCCGAATGACCTGAAAATTTGCACACACATCCAGAATGACACTACGAACCTATCCCAACTTCCAAAATCCCATTCCAAACCCGATAGATAATTTTCCACTACCGACCGGAAAGCACGAAATACTCGATTTCGCCTATTCAAGCCTAATTCTACTCCGGACCTCCGAAAAATATTCTAAGCACACTCCTAATTTCAAAATAACCTAATGAAGCCATTCGTGCCACAAAAACCACACTTCTAGATCATATACCTATAAGTCCACTTCCGATTAACTTTTCCAACTATTGAACAAAGTTAAGAGACTAAGTGTCTCATTTCTCTCCAAAAATCGCTCTGCACCGAGCCAACCCACCTAACACAACATAATGAAGTTGAACCACGTATAATGAAGCAGAAACGGGGGAAACGGGTTAAAACTCTCTGAATGACCGATCGGGTCCTTACGTGGAGATTTTAAATACGAAATCAGTGGCAATTTTGTAATTAATCTGACTAATCTGGCAACCCAATTCTTACTAAAATGACCATAAACTCCTCATATGATGTCCAAATTCGACGAATTCTTTTTGTTATGGCTCCGTAATTATGATATGGATCTAATGCTTCAATATGGACAGAAATTGGAGCTCATTTGCTTAATGTAGATATTCATAGTACACACATGATTTGTTGAATACCTCATATGCAAAAATCGAGTTCCTCTTACTCAACTTCCATAGCTATATCTCTTACCAACCGTCTTTCTTGATGTAGGCATCGTCATATTATAAATAATATAGAGTTTAGGAAATTGAGTTCTTACAACTGAACTCTACCACACGATCTAGAGTAAGAAGAAAGAGTGACATTTCTAAATGCTCTGTAGCCTCGTACTTATAAGTGTGGTGCACAACACACCCATAAACAAGACTCTACTAGGCGCGGCTTGTAGACTCCCTAGACAGAACTGTTCTGATACCACTTTTGTCACGACCCAAACCGATGGGCCGCAACGGGAACCCGGTACCTTACTCAAGTAAGTACCAATGTAACGTATTTTTTGTATCATTCTATCATAGATAACTGAACCGGAGTAAAGCATGAGGGAATAAGCTTATACATATGAGATACTGCCTATAAGACCAAAACGATCACTCGTACACTAAACATATGCCGACAAGGACATACAATATTTCATATACATGACATATGTCCTACAAGCTTCTAAGAGTACATAAATGTCATAAGGCCGAAATAGGGCCCCAACATACCAATCGATATGTGTCCAATGCATACTATCCAAATAAGTAACTCTAGAGAAAATGGAGCGTACCAACACCTTTTGCTAAGCAGATAGCTTACTTAGAGGGCTCATAACCTGTCTATGGGGACCTATGGGCATAAAACGCAGCGTCCCCATGCAAAGGGACGTTAGTACAAATAATGTACCAAGTATGTAAGGAATGATACTCAGTAAATAATAGACATGAGTGAAACATGGAGTAAAAGACTCAACATGTATATCTGGATAACTCTATAAATCATGAAATACTTATAGTGTCATGCATATGCATATGAATATCATGTCGTGCATAGGTACATGTGTTCATAACATCAGCAAGCCTCTGAGGGCATCCCATCATATCATCTCGGCCACTGTGGGAAAAATCATCAACGTATACCAGCTGATCAGGTGGTGGTGTGTATATAACGCCGTAACCTTTTCCCGTATCCCATATACGTATATATATGTATATATATGTATGTATATATATATATATATATATATAATATCATCTGGTCATGGGTCAATGTACATGTGTAAATGAATGCAATTCATGAGAAGACGTCAATAAAATCCTTCGAAGTGTCATAAGATAATTTTTGCCTTTGATTAATTTCATGAAGTAAACTTTATCAACTTACGTATTTTCTGAGACCCATGAACAGATGATAGAATAATAGGACACATGGGCAATCAAAGAGCATACGCATCTCTAGCATTTCTATGAATAGAGTCATTTATGGAAGTTGTGCATTTGCTCATTTTGTTTGTATCGTGTGTATCATACCAAAAGAAAGAAATGATAGCCTTAACATAACTGAGCCGATTCTCTTGACAATCCCTCTAACGCACGTCAACTGCGACAACACGTAATGGCGGATCGAAGTAGGGGAAAATCCGTATGATATTCTTGAGGAAGATTGTACCATACTCCCTTAGATTTGCAAATCATGTTGCTATTTCATAATGCAATCCCGTATGGATTCTTGTTATAGCTTCATCCGTACCTTGCTCAAAGTGTAACACCATTTGATATGATACACTATTTACCTTAACCTTGTGGATTAGAGATGGCATTCTTTAAGAATGATATAAAGGTGCACATCATTTTAAATGTTTCCACCACCAACATAAGGTTATGAATTGGTGGGAATTTGCTGTCATGCTTACATAAATCCCATGTGTCTATTGTCCCCCTAGCAATTATCCAAATCTCATTTAAATAATTATACACAAAATTCAATTGACAAGATAATCTCCCACTTAAAGATCCATAATTACCCAATTATCCACATAATTAGGAATTATCTCAAATTACTTAAAATACTACTCACTTTTAACACACTTTGTATAACTTACTATTATGGTTATGTTTTACCTTGTACGACACTAGTCCGTAAATATCGGGTATTATAGCTCGGATCGTATTTTATCCTAAAATAAAACTTCGACGGAACTTATTTTATTTGGTTGCTTACCCTCTCACCTTCACGAATTTACTTATCACTTGTTTGAAATAGCGTTATACTTATAATCTCAAATAATCTTGTCCTTAAACTTGTGTCAATTATCTTACGAGAAATTCAACGTACAATACTACAGGGTGTAAAATCGTCATAATATAATACTGCGGAGCATAACATCATCGTAATATAGTGTTGCGGAGCGTAACATCGATGTAATACTGTGGGGCGTAACGTCATTCCCCCTTTGGAACATTCTTCCTCGAATGTTGGCTAATGCATTTATCGATCTCATAATCGGATAGCTCTTACGTATGGTTATAATATTGTCCTTTCCATTTGGGCAAATGTTCTATGAATATATCCAAAGTCCAGGCTATTCCCACCTTTAGGCCTCTTTCTCACACCACGACTTGTGGTCGGAATTTTCCCAATCACGTAATTGTTGTTATCTCCTATCAAGCAGCTTGTACGACTCTGACTTTGTATGTGCACCTATGTATCTCCTCTCTCCTCTTTCCTCCAGCTTTTAGCCAATCTCTAGGCTCACTTTGTGATCATATGCAGAATTATGACAAGTTGTCTCTCTGGGCATCATTAGCTTTACTACATGTAAGTAGGCCATACTATACCATAATTCTTCCTTTGATTTATCGTTACTGTGGTATGCTATCAAACTCCAGGTTACTCTTGTTGCTTATTCTATATGCATAAAGCTAAGTGTTTTAACGCTTATTCATTACTGATCATCTTAAGACTAATGGCCTAATCTCATATCGTACCTTGCAAATTTTACCCATCCATTGTTGATTCACCTCAATGTTGATCTAAAATCTTCCATTAATAACTTGAAACTTCTTACGTAATTTATTGCCACTTGGGCTTACGTTGCATCGTGGAACATTTGAAGTGATTGACCTGATACACCTAGGGGCGATACTGTACTTCCATAACCCTGTTTCATATCGTAGTCATCCCAATATGATTCGTCTTACGCGGGTATTTTAGACATGTACAATTCATGAACTCATTACTCAATCGAAGGCCCAAACGTCATCTTTTTTTTATCAAAATTACACCCTTATTCTACCACCAGGGCATCATTCCATCTCTTTAAAATGCTATTAGTCTTAGACTCCTTTGAGTTCATTCAGGCTATACTGAACTTTCCATAACTTAGAGAAATCACCAGCTCTCTTGCTTTCACGAGCTTAATCTCAAGGACTTATCCATTTTCGCCATCTTAACACTTTCCTTTTTCTTATTTTTACTCTTGTCCTCCTAAATCCTTATCGCTTTACCATACTTTAGCTTGCCACCTACACATATCTAATAATACTACTCGCAGTCTTCCTTCAACTTGCTTGCATCATAGATTTCCTTGTGTTATTCTGGAACATCAAGTGAGACATTGCATCATCTCTAACTCCCATTTACTCTCTTAGCTATACCTCTCGATACTTAGAAACCATAGGTTGGAAGATATGCCACTGACGATGCCACTATGATTCCTGGATACTGAATCATGATGCTTCTAGCCTTCTATCTGAAGTATGGACCATTCACAGCCTTCTGCACTTGAGTATCTCGTACGTTGTTAACATTTTTCTTAATTGCCTTAAAATCTCGCATCACATCTTTTATTTCTTTCATAACCTCCCTTCCACATAGGTATAATTCACATCCACAACTTGAAGCTATATTATAATACTTGCACCTCTAGTGCATACACAATCCGGTGGAAGCTTCATACTAACTTCTTATGAGGGTGGTACTCTTATAACATGATTTATCGCAGAACCATTATAAAATATGGCTATTGTACTATCTTTCTTGTACCTATGATACTAAGAGTGATTCTGCAATGTTCTCAATCATGATGTCTATAATTATTTGGGTCCAATAATCAGACTCATGATTTACTTAATTGATGTAACTCTTTAGTTTCCTCTTCCTTCTAATCAACCTTAATGTAGGCTTAATCTATCTTCCAATTTGCGGCTCCTGGTACTAGTTATTACTTTAGCCTTTCATGGGCATTATAGAATATCCACGATACAATCTTCTAACAACTCAACCCTTTGTCCATGCTCTAGGATCAATTCTTTCCTTTAACTTATATCGAGGTCTTCTACGTATGTATGATTGTCAATATATATGCTACATGTATAAAACTCTGAACTCTTAATTGTGTTCATAAAGGTACTCTCGGTCATTAATCGAATAATTATAGTTGTTCCTTCTCAGCTTTCTTTAAATGTAAGCAATTACTTTTCCTGGTCTTTCTGCCCTCTTATTGCGTGCATACATATCTTACCTTAGTTCCCACACATATTGGAATTCCATAAATTTATATGATCTTGAATATGACTTCGGATTTTACTTCTCGTTCATTAGCCACGTTAGGTGCCACTTTCTTTTGAAGTACTTACAATTTTGTTGTGAGACTGTTATTACAAGACCATTTCCTCTTTCGGTCACTGTGCTTAGGTTGAAGCCTACTTTCTTATTTCCTCAGCTAGTCTTTCATTTTAGTACTTAAGGAAGACCCTCTGGCTCTTGTAAAGCTGTGAGCTTATTACGTCGTATACTCGACGGAATTTTTGATGTTCTTCCTCGCCTAAAATTATCCGTAGTTACTTATCTCCACGCCCTTATGCTTGTAGGGTTGCTTCTGAACTAATATTTTGACTATATTTCTAGTGGTACTTTCTTTTATTTCTGTAACACTCATACATTATCTTTATCTACCCAACTCCTATCCAAATATTTCTCATGGGTCACAATGTCATATCTCCGAGACTGAATTCCCCATGTTGGGGTTCACTATGTTTATCTTGCAGGATCTGTTGATTTGTATGTATCATCCTGTCTAGCCATAATTAGTCTCTTCCTGAATCAACACTAACTACTCGTTGGCCTATTTTCATATCAATATTTCGCGTAATATTTCTTGGGTTGTTTCCTTTGTCTTAACTTACGTCTTGCACTGGCTCCTTATTGTCAAGGCCCCAAATCCTAAGTCGGCCGTGATGGTGCCTAACATGGAACTAGGCTAGCCAACAATCATATACTGACATAATATTTTAATAATTTCCAAAACGGTTCCGATATATCACAAAATTATTTCGTTTAAGCAGTTCACAGCAACAAAAATGAATAAAATAGTTCACTACCCCAAAACCTAGAGTCAATCGTCATGAGCATCTACGAGTAGTACAAAATAACCCTACTGTCATAATACATCAAGACTCGGAACAAGGAACTAAATATAAAACAAGAAAATGGGAAAATAGATGTTGTGGATGCTGAACAGCTACCTCGAAGTCCCAATTTCGGCTCCAACGAAGGAAGAAAACTAGCGCTCGGTACCAGCACATGTATCTGCACACATGGGTGCAGGGAGTAATGTGAGTACGCCAACTCAGTATGAATGAAAATAAATCAATTCAAAGTAGTAAAAAACACATAAGATCAAATCATACATTCACAATAACAACAACATTTCTTTCCAACAGTGTATACATTAAATTATCATTCTTTAAAAGCCAACTTCAGTAAAATCCTTTGAAAAAAGTGTTTTCCAAAAATTTCAGAAAAATACCCAAAGAGTTTACTGTAAAATGAAATAATACATAAATAGCCCCTCGGGCCAAAACATGTATCATAAATCGCCCCTCGGGCAAATCATTACTCAGAATCAGTCGCAAAGCATACCTCACAATCACTCAGTATCAGCCCCTCGGGCAACCTCACTGTCACTCATGCCTCCCAATCACTCGTCACTCAGCTCTTGGCACTCGCACTCAGTAGGTACCTGCTCTCACTGGGGGTGTGTACAGACTCCAGATGGACTCCTTCATCCCAAGCGCTAATATCAAGCAACCTCGTGGCATATCATATCCAAACAATTAGGCCCTCGGCCTCACTCAGTCAGAAACTCTCCAAAATACCCTCGGGCTATCAGTAAAATGGGGTACTCGACCCAAAACATCATTTTATATCTCAAAATAGTGTAAATAAGGTTGAGTTTCGAAATCAGTTAAACATAATATGACTGAGTGTAAATCATAAATCAACACAGTAAGGATATAGCAGTAAAACCCCCCACCCCAAGGGGTCTAAAAAAGTCGGCACAAGGCCCCAAACATGGCTTGCAGCCCAAATATAGTAATAGTCTTAAAACACGATTTAACATATGATTTAAAAGTAAATATGCAACTCAATGGTTACCACGGGAAGGACCAAGTCCAAATCCAAAAAAAAAATCAATGCACGCCACACACTCACCATCTGATGTGTGCGCCACTCCAAAAATAGTGAGAAAATACGATGTCCGGGGTTTCATACCCTCAAGACAAGATTTACAGTCATTACTTACCTCAAACCGACCCAAATACTAATCAACGATGCTCCTTGCTCTAGAATAGGCTCCCGACTGCTCCGAATCTAACCAAACCAGATGAATATCATCAATATACGCTAAAGGAGAAAAGCCTACTCGAAAACTATCAATTTTAACCAAAATTCCCGAAATTGGCCAAACCCAGCCCTCGAGCCCACATCTAGGAATTCTATAAAAATCGCATCACAAGAATCCTTATACTTTCCCGAGTCTACACATATAAAATGCATCAAAATCCTACCACAATTGACCCCTAAATTCCTAATTATAAGTCTCAATTTTCCAAGCCCTAAACACCCAATTTATGCCATTAAATTCCACTAATTCCAAGCCTAATCCGTCAAATAACAACATAGAATCGAGTTTTTAGTCCAAGAAACTTACCTCCACAGAAGACCCTCGAAATCCCTCTTCAATTTTCTCCCAAAAGCCACAACCCGCATGCAAAATATGATGAAAGTACCAAAAATTCGCGACGGCTGGAATTTATACTAATTTCCCAGTGGTTCCGCACCTGCGGCCACTTACACGCACCTGCGGTACCAGGTGCGCACCTGCGGAAAATGCTTAGAGGCCCAGTCTCCGCACCTGCGATCAAACTTCTACATATGCGGCTTCGCAGGTGCGGTAAAAACCTCGCACCTGCGGAACTCCTCCAACCCACCAAAAAACCACATTTGCGACGCGTCGTCCGCTTCTACGTGCCCGCACCTATGGTACCCTATCCGCTGGTGCATTAACACCAGCACCAGCATCATCAGCTGCTATTTTCCAACTTAAAATCCCCCGATGGTTATCCGAAATCAACCTGAGCCCCCCTCGGGATCCCAACCAAATATGCAAACAAGTCCTATAACCTTATTCAAACTTAGATGGGCCTTCAAAACACCCAAAACAACGCTAAAACACCAAGATCACATCGGATTAAGATTTCTAAATTTCGCCAATGATGCTGAAACAAACCAAAACACGTCCGAATGACCTGAAAATTTGCACACACCTCCAAAATGACACTACAAAACTGATCCTACTTCCAAAACTCCATTCTGACCCCCATAGCTAATTTTCCACTGCCGACCGGAAATCGCGCAAAACTAACTTTCGCCAATTCAAGCCTAATTCTACACCGAACCTCAAAACCACATTCCGAACACACGCCTAAGACCCAAATCACCTGACGAAGCTATCCGAGCCAAAAAATCTACTTTCCGAGTTCATTTACCAATAAATCAACTCCCAGTTGACTTTTCCAACTATTATGCTAGTTTGAGAGACTAAGTGTCTCAGTTCTAACCACGACAACCCCGAACCCGAACCAACCGACCCAACACATCATAATTAGGTTAACAAGAACATAACAAAGCTGAAATAGGGGAAACGGGGCTAACCTCACGGAAATACCGGCCGGGTTGTTACATTATCCCCCTCTTAAACAATCGTTCATTCTCACTTATATTCAAATAAGTGAGAATATATGTTCCGCATCTCCCGCTCGGTCTCCCAGGTGGCATCCTCCACTGGCTGCCCTCTCCACTGAACCTTTACTGAAGCTATATCCTTATATATCAGCCTTTAGACCTGACGACCCAAATAAGCCACTGGCTCTACCTCATATAACATATCACCCTCAAGCTGAACGGTTCTGAAGTCCAAAACATGTGACATGTCACCAACATACTTCTAAAGCATCGAAACATGGAACACTGGATGAATACTCGATAAGTTGGGTGGCAAGGCAAGTCTGTAAGCCACCTCTCCAATCTTTTGCAGCACCTCAAATTTCCCAATGAACCAGGGACTCAGATTTCCCCTATTTCCGAACCTCATAACACCCTTCATGGGTGACACCTTCAGCAGCACCTTCTCCCTAACCATGAAAGACAAATCTCGGACCTTCTGGTCCGGATAACTCTTCTGCCAAGACTGCACCGTGCGAAACCGCTCCTGAATCAACTTCACCTTACCCAATGCATCCTGAACCAAGTATGAGCCCAACAGCCTAGCCTCGCCTGGCTCAAACCAACCAACCGGGATCTACACCTCATATCATATAAAGCCTCATATGGTGCCATCTGGATACTCGACTGATAAAAATATGCAAACTCCACGAGCAGTAGAAACTAGTCCCATGAATCCCCAAAATCAATGACACACGCACACAACATGTCCTCCAGAATCTGAATAATACGCTCCGACTGCCCGTCAGTCTGAGGATGAAACGTTGTGCTCAACTCAACCTGAGTACCTAAGTCTCTCTCCACGGCCCCCCAAAACAAAGATGTGAACTGAGTACCTATGTCAAAAATGATAGAAACTGGAACCCCATGCTATCGGACAATCTCCCTGATATAAATCTCAGCTAACCGCTCTGAAGAATAAGTTGTACTAACAGGAATGAAGTGCGCGGACTTGGTCATTCAATTCACAATAACCCATATAGAATCAAACCTCCTCGAAGTCTGTGGAAGCCCAACTACGAAGTCCATGGTGATCCACTCCCACTTCCACTCCGAAATATCTAATCTCTGAAGTAATCCACCCGGTCTCTGGTGCTCATACTTGACTTGCTGACAGTTGAGACACCGAGCCACGAACTCAACAATATTCCTCTTCATCCGCCTCCACCAATAATGTTTTCTCAGATCCTGACACATCTTTGCGGCACCCGGATGGATGGAATACCACGAACTATGGGGCTCAGCTAGAATCAAGTCTCGAAGCCCATCCACATTGGGCACGCAAATCCAGCCCTGAATCCTCATGACCCCATCATCACCAATAACCACATCCCCGGCATCACTGCGACGGACCCTGTTCTGAAGAACGCACAAGCGTGGATCATCACACTGGCATGCTCTAATCTGATGATAAAGAGAAGACCTGGAGGCTACATAAGCCAATACCCGCGGGGGCTCTGATTGATCCAATCTCACCAACTGACCCGCTAAATCCATAACATCAAGTGCTAAAGGTCGTTCTGCTGCTGGAAGGTAGGCTAGACTCCCCAAACTCTCTACTTTGCGACTCAGAGCATCGGCCACTACATTGGCCTTCCCCGAATTATATAAAATGGTGAGGTCATAATCCTTGAGGAGCTCCAACCATCTCCTCTGACGCAAATTCAGGTCCTTCTGCTTAAGTAGATGCGGCAAACTACAACGGTCATTGAAAATCTCACAATGCACTCCATACAAATAATGACACCAAATCTTCAAGGCGTGGACAATAGTTGCTAGCTCAAGATCGTGCACCGGATAATTCTTCTCGTGCACCTTGAACTTTTTGGACGCGTAGGCAATCACCCTACCGTCCTACATCAAACCGCTCCAAGGCCAACTCTCGAGGCATCACAGTAAACTGTATAAGAACCTGAAACCGTAGGCAAAACCAATACCGAAGTTGTAGTCAAAGCTGACTTGAGCTTCTGAAATCTCTCCTCACACTCCTCAGTCCACCTGAACTGAGCACCCTTCTGGGTTAGTCTGGTCATAGGTGCTGCAATAGATGAAAATCCCTCTACAAAACGGCGACAGTACCCTGCCAAACCAAGGAAACTACGAATTTCGGTAGCTGATGACAGTCTACGCTAGCTCTGCACCGCCTCTATCTTCTTCGAATCAACCTGAATACCCTGACTGGACAACACGTGCCCCAAGAAAGCTACTGAATTGAGCTAGAACTCACACTTCAAAAATTTTGCATACAATCTCTTCTCCCTTAGAGTTTGAAGCACAGTCCTCAGATGCTGCTCATGATCCTCCCGAGATCGTGAATATACCAAGATATCATCGATAAATACGATGACGAATGAGTCATGATAAGGCCGAAACACATTGTGCATCAAGTGAATAAAGGCCACTGGGGCATTGGTCAGCCCGAATGACATAACCAGAAATCACCCTGCTAGGCACATACTCAGAAGAACCTTCAGGTAAGAAATCACCCTGCTAGGAACATACTCAGAAGAACCTCTCCACTCAACCCTCAGAAATTCTGGCATAGCTAAGGTCACGGTCTTAGCGTGATAATCAAGAAGAGCATGGCACAGAGATAGCCAATCCATGCCCAATATCACATCAAAATCAACCATGTTGAGTAACAACAGGTCCACTCTGGTCTCCAGACCCCCAATAGCTATCACACATGACCGATGCACACGGTCCACAATAATAGTATCGCCCACTGGAGTCGACACATGAACTGATTAAACTAGAGACTCACGGGGCACATCCAGAAAATGGGAAAAATACGAAGAAATACAGGAAAATGTAGAGTCAGGGTCAAATAAAGCCAAAGCATCTCGGCGACAGACTAAGACAATACTTGTGATCACTGTATCGGAGGCCATAGCATCTAGCCTGGCTGGAAGTGCATAGATACAAGCATGGCCTCCACCTGCACGGCCCGGCTGAGAACTGCGGGGACCATGACCCAAAGATGCACCACTATAGGCTGGGCGGACTGGGTGAGGTGGCCTGAATGAACGGCATCTACCATGATGAAACTGTCCCCTAGAAGAAGCACCACTAGAACCTCCAGATCCACGAGGCCTCTTGACCTCCCTATCCTCCCGCTCCTGGCGGCGAACCGACTCAATATCTCGAGCAATATCAACAACCTGCTCGAAGGTAGCACCTGACCCTATCCCTAGTCATCAAAAGGCGGAGCTGATAAGTGAGGCCCTCCACGAACCTCTTAATCCTCTCCCTATCAGTAGGGACCAACTCAGTGGCATGACAAGCCAAGGGACCAAATTGCATGCGCTGCTCCTCCCTATGAGACTAGGGTACATACTTCTCCAAGAAGATAGTGGAGAACTGCTGTCAGGTGAAGGGTGCTGCACCAACAGGCCTACGCCTCTCGAAGGACTCCCACCAAGTAAAAGCATCCCCAGAAAACTGAAAAGTAGCAAACGAGACCCCACTGGTCTCCAGAATCCTAGCAATACAAAGTATCCTCTGACACTTATCCTGAAAACCCTGGGCATCCTATCCCTCAGCACCACTGAATGTCAGAGGCTGAAGCCTACTAAATCTCTCCAGCCTACGCTGCTCATCATCTGGCATAGCTGTTGTCACGTCCCCCTCTCTTCTCTCTCTTCTTTCGGATCGATCGAGATGTTTGACATTATTTGGACAACTCGTTTCCTTTTGGGAAAGGGGTGAGGAATTGAAGAGTCGCCACCTAACGAATTAAGGTGTGTTAGGGCACCTACTAAGGGTCATTTACAAACACAGATTGGATAACCAGAGATAGGGTAAAGTCTTGAAATTACTTCATGGGGAAGGTGTTAAGCACCCCTCGAATTCCACAATTGTGGTTCCTGGACAAACAAGCTTTGTGAATTTAGACAAGTAGCAAATAAGCAATTAAAGGTTAAACAAATAAAAGATTCGCAGTCTAAGCACACATATGCAAGATTTTGAAAGATTTTATTCTAAGCATACATGTTTAGGGGGGTAGGGAAGTCCTGGGTTATTTATCCTATAGGATCACATCAGTAAAATGCCCAGTAATCACTCCTCAGAAGAGGGGCTACACGTGGCATTAGCACACCGATCATCATATCCATATCTACTCTTTCCCACCCCATAGCGGTTATTAAAGCGAGTGTTGTTTAGCGATCTCTATGTGTGCTGTTATTCGTCCCTTGTTAATGGCCCTGGAGGAATTTAGGACCTCTACCTATAGATGGTTATAGACAGACCCCTAAGGTTAAAAGGAGAAAATACTAAGGCGATAGGAAAGAACAAATAGGACTCTAGCAGATAAAACAAGAAAGAAGCAATTAAAAGGCTCAGGTTTACCTCCACAAATATTGCATGTAAACAGCACATCTCAAACACAAACAAGGGCATTATTATTAAGATGGATCCTAAACATGATGTCTAAGTGAATATCAAAACACATAAGATATGCAGTTTCAATTTTATAAACCCAGAAGCAGGAGCCGTAATCAGTTTGACTACTGATCTTAAGCATGTTAACCATTAGGTAGTAAACATAAAAGCAACAATTTTCCAGTTTTGTAAAAGTTGGTTACCTAAGGCTTGCCTAGGCGTGGGAGGAATGCACAATAGTTACCAGAATTATTTAAAACAGTTTAGAAGTTGTTTTACCTAAAGCATGATGTTCTAAGTGTTGCAAAGACACAAGGGTTATTACAATTTTTACTAACATAAGATAATCATATGTGAGACTGTCTTATGTCCCTTTTCATGCATCACTAGCTTAGCTAGGTGTGACTTAGTGAGGTACTAAAACAGGGTATCTAGTATGAACATTATAAGACGCAGAATGATTTATATGCAAAATTCCTAAAAAGCATGATATCTAGATGCACAGAAAGTTACAAGCATGATTTCAGAATATGCAGTAGCAACAGTTTTCATGTCAATGTTGTTATTTAGCCTAGAAGCAGGATTTCTATGTGATGAAAAATAATGTCAAATGAGATGCTGAAACAACAACCTAAGAGCATGGTATGTAATTCATGACATGCTTAGAATGCACTGGTCCTAAACATGGATTCTAATGCGCACATAGAAATGTAAGACGAAGGCATGGTTTCTACCCCATTGATATCGACAACAGACATGGCTACCCTCCCATTTTCACTATCAATCCCCAATATTCGTTTATAACAATTATTACAGACCAATGTGAATGAATTACATAAGTATATAAAGAAAAATAAGTAGTTACACTATAAGGAGCCTGACAACAGGCCCAGATTCTCAGAACCTCAAATGCCCAAATGTTTCATAGCCTTTCTCATATCCGGGTGCGTCAGAGTTTCCTAAGGACCTCAAGGGATCCCGGGCAGTGCTCACACCCAGATTTCACAATTGAGTAAATGCAGTGTGGAAGAGCCAGCTCTAATGCATCAGAATTCAGAGGGATCTCATACGGATCCTTAAGCAGTCACGCATTAGAGGGGAAGAACCTAAGGACCTAAGAGTAGAGTGAGAGTGCTTGATATAGTTTTGAAAAGGTTTTAGTAAGAAAACAGTGTCAAAAAAGACTTGCTTGAAACATTTTTGTGAAATAAAAGAGGGAGTCATTCAGTAAAACAACTTTTGAAAAGAGAGAGTTATATAATTAAACAATAGTTTATCAAACATAGAGCCAAAACCAAACTCCGCAATACTTAAAGAACACAGAACCAAAACAGGAAGAACAAACCTACACATAGGGGTGATGGGGACTGGGGACACATAGAGCACATGTAGTGCACACATAGTTACAGGAGCATGAAAATTCTTATAGGGGTTTAGGGAATCATCATATCATGTATCTCAGAACCAACACAGGATCAGACAACTTAGGATCGCTAACTGCCTCGCACAAAAAGGTTCATGATAGAAATTAGGGAAAACATAAGTAAGGTAGAGTCACATTGAGGTATACTACAAAAGGGGTTCATAAGCAGGCTGATCCTAAAGGGTTGGACATATTCAGAAGCATGCTTATAAAGCAGTAAAGTAGACATATTAGTTGCAGGTTGAACAACAAAACCATATATAGAAACATATTAGAAACATGATAAACTGAAGTAATAAAAGAAGTATATTGGTTTGGGACTTGAATTGAAATCAGAACATACCAGTAACGAAGACATAATCACAAAAGTGAATGGATAGGGGATCACAATAGTTAGCCTTGCTTGCAGCCGGCTAACTCAGAATAATAGTAAGTAACAAAGAAAGAGAGCAGAAATTTTTTGAGTGAGAGAGAGAGAGAGAGATTTTTAAACCAATGTGCTCGTGTGTGTTAAGTGAATTGTGTCTGAGAGGTAAGAATAGGAGTGCATATATAGTAGTTTAGGAGTAAAACAAAAAATAAGGTAAGAGAAATAGAAATCAATCAATCAGGCAATCTTAGGATTTAGTCACGTGAAGGAGTTCCGAATAGACTCCTTCAATTAAGGGCAATTAGCCAAACGGTAATACAGGGGTTAATTAAGGCAAGAAGTTCAAACCAAATAAGGGAGTTCAGAACAGAATAATCAGAGGTCTACTAAAGGAAAGAATCATGTAAAGGGATCAGTAAGGATCCACAAATATACGGGCAACCAAATAAGGCAGGGATGACTAATTAAGATAGTAAACAAGGAAACAAGCAAGAGTTAGGCATACAAATCTCTAACAGAGCAAATCAATCAGCCTAAGCTTTAAAGTAATACTGATTTGTGGAAGAGAATATCAATTCCCCTAAAATAGAAAATAGGCTAAGTAAAAATTCACAAAATATAGAAATTAGCTGGAAAACAGATGCGAACCCTAATAGAGATTAATTAGGGAAAAATCACAAAGTAATGGATTGGACAAAAGAAAAGTATCTAAGTCCAAGAAATAGAGCAAAGTAACACAGAAAGTACCCAAAATCGAAGCAAAGTTACAAAAAGCCAGAGTATCGCACAAAATCAACTAGCTTTAAGTGCACAAATCAGTCATAAAGATGAGGGAGAATCGATTTAAGAAGTTAGAAGTCAGAACGACATTTGAAAAACTCTCTTAATGAACCCTAGTTTTAGGGAAATCAGAATAATCACTTAAAACCAGAAGTTTTTTCCAAAGAAATCATGTAATAATGATTCATTCATCTCAGATCTATACAGATCTTGAAAGGACCGAAAATAATATACCAGGTTTTTTTTAGAAAATATGTCGGAGATGAGAATATAGGTTTAGAAACCATAGAGTTGTAATGAAACAAGGCGAGATTCTTACTTACAAACGAAAAGTGGCCTGAGACAGGCCAACGAACATAGACTCAAACCAGAACTGATCGAAATCCTTTGAAACCCTCTCAAGGATTCATAAAATCGAAGAGCCACGGAGCGTAGAAGGCCAAGTACTGGCCGGAGAATGCATAGAAACATCACAAGGTAGAGTTTATGCCCGTGCGACGCTTGAGAGCTAGGGTTTGGTTGAGAGAGAAGGGGAAGGGGTGACGGCGAGTGAGGTAAAGAAATGAAAGGGTTTGGGAGGGGGGGGGGCGTTTAGTTTATCTGAGGTAAGAGAGATCTGGACCGTTGATCTGAGTGATCAACATTCAGGATTGAAATGGGGTATTGGATTGGGCATATCAGATTGGGCTCAAGAATTTTCGGCTGGTATTATTAAGGGGTTTTGGGCTAATATAATTGGGTTTGGGGGCTGGTTTAATTAGGCTAGAATTAAAATAAGAGTGGCTATTTGTTAAATACCCAACATAAATTAATTAAAAATAATTTGCAAAATAGCTACTTATTATAAAAATGATTTCATGCACAGACAATACTTTAAAAAGTTTATTTAGAATTCAAAAATACAAATGATTAATCTCTGGTGGGAAAATGGTACAAAATTAAACATGATGCAGGTTCCCGTTGGACTACAAAAGTTGTCTTTGGACGGTTACGGATGACGTCCTTAGACCATGATGTCCTGGGCCATGAATGGCTTGATGAGAGATTCGTAGGCCATGAAATGATGTTCTCGAGCATGTAGATGGTGCCTCCGAACTATTATGCCTTTGAATAATTATATGAAAATTGAGAGAGATCCTCAGGCCATTACATGGTGTCTTCCAGCTATGAGGATGATGTCGTTAAACTATGACGCCTTTGGACAGGTTGGCGATATTTCAGCCCATGATAGGTAATAATATAATGCTGACAAGACAGAGATTAGTTTTTCAAATTGAAGGGCATAGCTTAGCCCGAAAGAGAAGCGAAGTAGATAATGCTTGAGAGAACGCTTAGTCTCGGTGAAAAAGTAAATTGGAGGAGGAGCTTAGCCTCTTGCAGATAGGAAGGCAACGGTTAGCCTTATGCAAAATAGAAGTCAGAGATTTAGCCTTATGCAAGGGAAGGCAGCGGTTAGCCTTATGCAAAATGGAAGGCAGAGATTAGCCTTATGTAAGGGAAGGCAGGAAATTAGCCTTATGCAAGTGGAAGGCAAAAGACTAGCCTTATCCAAGGGAAGGTAGGAGATTAGCCTTATACAAGTGAAGGCAGAGCTTATCCTTATGCAAGTGGAGGTAGGACTTAACCTCATGCAAAATGTACGACAAAGCTTAGTCCCGTGAAAGATGGAGACAGGGCTTGGCCCTGTGCAAAGGAACAAATAGCGAATGCTAGTAGGATCTCTTAGCTGGTAATAGGTTGTGGTATTGCGATTGTAGTTAGAAATGTGACTATGGAGCATGTTCGTTCTTTTGTGCTGATAGTAAATCTTTCATTTGCGACCGTGTCGATGTTTGTGACTTCGAAACTTGTCTGTTCTTTATTCCTGCATCCAAAGAAAAATCATGAGTTCTATAGATAAGGAAGGTTGGTTCGTATCCTTGCCGGCTTTGCTTGCTTCGCTGTGCTTGGTCTGATGATCTTGTTTATGTCATCGGGGTAGCATTGGCTAAACAGAGCTATATTTTGAAAATGTGTATGACTTTATAAAGACATAGTAAAAATATATTTTGAGAAATTTAGATGAACTGACGACCGTGACATGGTTCAAGACATTGCAACCACTCATGCTACAGAATTTTGAGGGTCCTCCTCAAAATTCTTCCCATGTTAGATGGTTGATGATTCTGACCGTTGTACATGCTGCGATCAGCTGAACTTGCTTCGGAATTTTGAGGGTCCTTCTCAAAATTCCGCCCCAGTTTCCAATTGCGGGGGGAAATGAGATTTTTATTGAATTATGACCGAACCCATAGGGCTGACAGAATTTTGGTCGTGCAAATCCATTTTATTCAGCCAAAATCGTAACTCTTGAATTCCTTCCATGTATTTGAATGCGCACGTGAGCGCATGGTATCAACTGTGCATCGACGGCTTGTGACTTCCATGGATGAGATGTGAATATAGCATGTTGATAATTTCCTAGTCTGGAGGACTTGAGGCCTGATTCATTCTGTGGCTTGAGTGCTAAGATTCCGATTATGTGAGCCGTGCATTTGGGGACTTAGATGTCCGTTTGTGTCCTTGCTGACAGGACTTTGTGATTGGATCTCTATGTGGTGGGTGTGATTTGAGGGTGATATGTGTTCATATCGTTTGATTGTGACAAAAGGATTGGCTGGATATGTGGAAAGAACTAATGGGTGTTTTATTTCTGTCTCGAGTTGGCATATGGCTTCGAGTTGTGAGTATATTACTAGACTTCTTATGTTGTTTAGTTATGGAGTGAAGCGGATTTTTCTGTTGTGTTATGTGTTCTTGGTGATGTCTTTTGAGCTGACCAATCCCCCAGCAGCGTTCATGTATTTGATTAACGGTGTATTCCAGCCGTGTTAGCACTCATTTGTTATTATATTCATTGATGGAAACCTGGCATACTCATGTAGCCAGGAGGAGCATACCCAGCATTTGAGGAGGGTATTATAGAGATTGATGGAGGAGAAGCTTTATGCAAGGTTCTCCAAGTGTGAATTTTTGGCTCAGTTCAGTAGCATTCGTGGGGCACGTGGCGTCCAATAAGAGCATTCAGGTGGTCAAACGAGTGTGGAGAGAGCTTGCAGAAGCTCAAAATTTCTTTGACCACAACTCCATTGTTAGTTCTGCCATCAACTTCATGTTCTTATACTGCTTATTGTGATGTCTCGAGGGTAGGAATTTGTTTGTTCTAATGTAGGAGGGTAAAGCGATTGCGTAATAGCTATGATCTTCGGAAGTATATAGAGAGATATCAGTTTGAGGCTAAGCAGGAGGGGCTATTTCCCGCGAGGTGTTATGAGGTTGTGTTATCCTTATGTTGTTTTGTAGCAAGTTCTCTTTTACCAGTAATTGATATATGTTGCAATTTGAGTTTAGATCACTTGTGAGAATTGGCACGGCTATTGCAATGGTGAATGCGAGGTTGGAGATGATTTGGGTTGTTAAACGGGTTGAGTTATATATGAGCTTATGAAGGATTTAGTTGAATCTCACTGTGGTATGGCGGCGGTGTTAGCATATGGTCACTATGAGTTACTATTTGTTTTTATCTATGGCTTTGAGCCAAGTGGGGAAGTCCGCTAATGATAAGTTTATTGCGCGATTATGTGTTGTATTGGTTTCAGTTCGAGGTATATTGGTGGATCAGTTATGACGTGCAGAGGTGGAGTCTGGGAATGACTCGAGTAATGGAAATTCTTCGATACTGGTTGTAAGGTACTCTATGGGTAGATGGTTTTTGTGGAATGATTGAGTGGTACTTGTAAAAGGTGTAGTGGGTGCAGTGTATGGTGTTGCTTGTTGCTTCCAGTGTGTGGATTACTTCCTAGTATGTTGGTGCGCCAATGGGGCCAAGTCGTTCTGTTTACTTGATCAGTGTGATGAGATTTGCGTAGAGTGGATGACTCTCTAGAATGGTTTTGACGGATTCAAGGTTAAATATAGCAATTGGGAATCTTCAAGGTGTGTTTTGGGCTAGAACTGAGATTTACGTAGAGGGTGTCAAGACTTGTGGCATTTCTACATTATCATGGATTATACATATCAGTATCAGGGAGGTGGAGGTAATGGCTTTAGATTCGCAGGAAGTCTCTTCAGGGTAAGTATTTTTAATATGGTACTTTTAGGTATATTTGAGAGATTATTCAGCGGCTTATGAGCCTCAGACGGTATGGTTTTATGCTTGGGTCTCGTATGGTGAGTCTGGGTTGAGAATTGTGGTATTATGGCAAAAAGAAGTACCAATTCGCAAGTAAGTTAGAAGGAACTTGGATAAATAGGACAACTTCGTAGTAGATCAGATCGGCATGGTAAGGGATATGATTAGTTCTTTGGGTGTTCATGAGGCAACGAGTCTTTACAGGTGTTTCTTAGAAATACTCTTAGATTTTTGGTGGCCTGCATAGCTTGGTTGAGTTTGAAGGATTCAGTCCTGACAGTTTGGTGTTGTGAAAATGGGATTTAGATAGTTCCTGATGGTTTCTACCACGGTTAGAGATGCGTATTTTCTACTGGCGTGGGGTGCCGGTGATGTATAGTGATTTTGCTTCTAAATGGGATCAAATGGGAAGTTCTTGTCTAGTTGGGTGCATAGTTGCTTGTGGCTCGGAAGGGATTATGAAGTTTTGATATTTATCATAGGATCGTATGGTGTATGCGGTATGTCGTGTAGAGTGAGATTTTCATGTGTGAGGTCACGGTTTAGTTCTGGAAGGAAGGTCAGAAATTCTTAGGCAGCATTGGCAGTTTCGGATGACTAGGTAGATTATGGAACTATTGGGTGGCGTGGTTAGGGTATGCATTTCAGAAAGGGAATGTGCGGAATTAAGGGTGCTTCATTAGTATATCGACGCTCTCTTGTTGGATCGACTGTTGATATTCAAGGTTGCTTGGTGACACGGAAGGATTTTAGGGGTATCTCCCGTGGAATGATTGAGTATTAGGGATGTGTTATGTATTCGAGCGGTGGAGTTGGGATCAGATATGATAATTGGTGCGCTTTATGGGCTTCGAGATTGAGAGTTCTCATAGGCAGATTATTTTGTGGTTGTGGACCGTGAGGGTGCGAGCAAAGCTAGTCGGATGTTATTAAATGCCATGATTTAGTCATTGTGAACCTTCAGAGAGTTATCTATCTGTTGTGAGTGACCAGAGTTGATTTAGGTTATTGGTAGGCCAGTATGGGTGTGTGTTCTGCACCGTGTCAGAATTGTTGACTCCGAATTGCTATTGTTGAGGGATGTACCATTTGACTGTCATTGAGTTTATTCGTGTTCTGGAGTGATCTATGAGTTACCCTTCGGTGTTGCGAGGAGTGGTGATTATTGGTTATATGCACACAGGTGCGATTCTAATTGGTCTTTATAGCTAGATTTGATTAAGGTAAGTAACTGGGTATTGCAGGATTGAGACGTATTGGTTATGTACTTTCTGATTCGTGTAGCATGGTATCGTCCGGTTTCCCCATGGTTATGGCAATGCACTTGGAGTACTTGATGTCTAATTGCGCATGGTTATTGATTTTTATCCAGGTTGCTTGAAGTATTTCATGTGACCTAGTGTTTGGATAGTATCACGCATTGTAGCAGGGTTATGTGGAGGTATGATCCTTGGTGTCAGATTCGTATTTTTTGATTTTTCGATGAGTGTCAGGCTCTTAGCATGTGTTATGACGGTAATTATTAATTGCGGGATGGTCCTCTCGTGTGAATCTTTTATATAATTTAATTACATTGGGATGTTTCTATTGAGTGCATGAGTTGCATAGGATGTGGCTTTGAATTGTACTGATGTGTCATGTCATCAGAGTAGTCGTGTTGGATGAGAAGAGGTCAGTGGATCTAGAATGAATACAGTCAGAATTGACTACATCGTAGTAGGAAGGATAAATATCGGGAGTCGGCTTAAAAATCTGCTATAATTGTCGTTGAGAAGGGGGAGCTTCATGTCTAACTGATCGGATGAATGGTTGCTAGTTTCCACGTGTTTCTTTCATCATCGGCACCTTATGAAAGTGTTAAAGTGAGGGTTTGGTTGATAAGATTTTATTTACTGGTATTGGGTTATTTTGAGCATTTATTGTGATTAGGAGTTATCGCTATGAGTGTTTGAGTCATGCGGTATATTATGTGATTTCATCTGGTGTTAAGTATATGGCTTGATTCAGAGTGTTCAGACTTATTCAGTTTATAGTTGTGGAATTTTGATCTTGTGAATCATTTCAGAAGTGGGAAGTTGGTTCTAAGGTTTATGGGTCAGGTTGGATTTCGAAATTTCAATTGTGTTGTGCTATTGGACCTATATGGGGTAGGGTGACGTGGGATCACCCCCGGGTAAGTGCATGGTGAGGTTATGCGCAGTTTTATGGTGTTGGGGAACAACTCTTAGCGCGTTCGAGGACGAATGTATGCTTAGGTGGGGGAGGATGTAACGACCCAGCCAGTCGTTCCGAGAGTAATATCCACGTTCCCCCATTTTTGCTTCATTATATGTGGTTCAGCTTCATTATGTTGTGTTAGATTGGTTGGCTCGGGTTCAGAGCGATTTTTGGAGAGAAATGAGACACTTAGTCTCTTAACTTGGTTCTATAGTTGGAAAAGTCAACCGGAAGTTGACTTATTGGTAAAGGACCTCGGAATGTAAATTTTATGGTTCGGATAGCTTCGTCAGGTGATTTGGGACTTAGGAGTGTGTTCGGAATGTGGTTTTGATGTCCGGAGTAGAACTAGACTTGAATTGGCGAAATTGAGTTTTTGGCGATTTTCGGTCGGTAGTGGAAAATTATCTATCGGAGTCGGAATGGAATTCCGGAATTTTGAGCAGGTTCGTAGTGTCATTTTGGAAGTGTGTGCAAATTTTTAGGTCATCCGTACGTGTTTTGGTTGGTTTCGGCATCATTGGCGATATTTAGAAATCTCAAAGTTCATAGGCTTGAATTCGATGTGATTTTGGGTGTTTTGGCATTGTTTTGGGTGTTTCGAGGGCTCGACTAAGTTTGAATAAGGTTATGAGATGTGTTGGCATGTTTGGTTAAGGTCCCAAGGGCCTCGGGTGAGTTTTGGCTGGTTAACGGATCAATTTTTGGATTTGGGAGATAGCAGCTTTGTTGGTTTCTGTTGCAGGCATTTTTGTTCTTCGCGATCGCGTAAAAGGGTCCACGATCGCATAGGCTAAGTTGGGCAGGGGTTAAATTTTCTCTATGCGATCGCAAAAGTCAGATCGCGATCGCGTGTGGCTGTGATGTTATGCTACGCGAATGCGTGGCCAAGGTCGCGTTCGCGTAGATGAGAGTGAGTTGTTGAGGAGTGGAAGGATTTGTGTTATGCGGTCGTGTTGGAAGGGCCGCGATCGTGTGAGTTGGGAAGGAAAAGCTTCACGCGCGTGGGCTGTTCCACGATCGTGTTGGGTTAAACGAGGGGCCTGGGCAGTGTGCTTTAAGAAGCCACATCCGCGAGTTTGAGCCCACTTCTCACCATTGTTGGACGAAATTGGAGCTCTTGAGAGAGATTCAAAGAGGGATTGAAAGGGGAACGTTTGGAGGTAAGATTTTTGACTTCATAACTCGATTCTATGTTGTTTTCTTAGTAATTAAACTTGAAATTAGTTGAATTTAAACCCAAAATTTGGGAAAGTTAGGGCATGAGAAATTGGGACTTTTATTGAGTAATTGAAGGCGCTATTGTTGTCCGACTTTGATGTTCTTAGTATGTATAGACTCGGGAAAGGATGAGGATTCTTGTGATGCGATTTTTATAGAATTTCGATACGTGGGCCAGGTGGCCTAGTTTGGCCAATTTTGGGTATTTTGGTTAAATTTGATAATTTTCAAGTGGGATTTGTTCCTTTAGCATATATTGATGATATTAATATGGTTTTAGTTAGATTCGGATCAATCGGGAGCCGATTTGAGAGGCAAGATCATCACGGATTAGTATTTGGGCTGTTTTAGGTAAGTAATGACTGTAAATCTTGTCCTGAGGGTATGAAACCCCGGACTTCATATTTTCTCACTATTTTCGGAGTGGCGCACATGCCGGATGACGAGTGTGTGACGTGCACTGATTGTGGATTTGGACTTGGTCCTTCCCGTGGCAACTATTGAGTTGCGTATTTACTTTTAAATAATATGTTAATGTGTTTAAAGACTATTGTTATATTTGGGTTGTAAGCCATGTTTGGGGCCTTGTGCCGACTTGTTTTAGACCCCTTGGGGGCTTTTACTGCTATTTCCTCACTGTGTTGTCTTATGATTTTCACTCAGCCATATTATGTTTAACTGATTTTGAAACTCATTCTTATTTACACTATTTTGAGATATAAAATGATGATTTAGGTTGAGTCCCCATTTTACTGATAGCCCGAGTGGCTTTTTGAGAGTTTCTGACTGAGTGAGGCAGAGGGCCTGATTGTGAGGATATGATATGCCACGAGGTGGCTTGATATTAGCGCTTGGGTTGAAGGAGCCCCTCCAGAGTCTGTACACACCCTCAATGAGCGCAGGTACCTATTGAGTGTGAGTGCCGAGTGACGAGTGATTGGGAGGTATGAGTGACTGTGAGGTTACCCGATGGGCTGATTATGAGTGACTATGAGGTTGCCCGATGGGTTGATTATGAGTGACTGTGGGGTATGCCCGAGGGACTGATTTCTGAGTGATATTACGCCCGAGGGGCAGTTTCTGGTACATGTTTTGCCCAAGGGGCTACTTATGATTTTACCACTTTCACTCTGCTTTTTTTTAATGATTTTTATCATTTTTACACTAAACTTCTTGAAAATTTATGTTGAAAATGTTAGCAAGTATATTCCCAAATGATTTTACCAAAAATTGGCTTTTAAGCGTGATGATGTAACTATACACTGTTGGAAAGAAAGATTATGCTTATTGTGAAATGATGATTTGACTTTATGTGATTCTTACTGCTCAGACCTGATTTATATTCATTACTACTGAGTTGGCTTACTCACATTACTCCATGCACCTTGTGTGCAGATCCAGGTGCTAGGGCAGAGTGAGTTGTGTATCTGTTCCAGAGATTTCTAGGAGATTTTTGCGAGGTAGATGCACGCGTCCGCAACCCTGCTCTCTCATGCTTACTATTATATGGTTTATTTTTCCAGAGTTGTATATTTTCTGTAGATGCTCATGACCAGTGACTCTGGGATCTCGGGATTGTATTTAATATTCGGTGTAGATTTTTTTTTTTTTAAATGTTTAAATGAAACCTTTATCGATTATCAGTTTAGTAATAATATAAATGAAAGATTATTACGATTTGAGTGTGGATTTGGCTGGTCTAGTCCCCCGATAGGTGCTATCACGACTGGTTTAGATTTGGGGACGTGACACATATTTATATTGGGACTATGGAACGGTATTCTGGGAGATCCCTCTGTATTGCATATTTACTTTGGGACTACGGAACGGTATTTCAGGAGATCTCCCTGCACTGCATATTTACTTTGGGACTACGTAACGGTATTCCGAGAGATCCTCCTGCACATTTACGTTTGGGACTACGAGACGGTATCTTGGGAGATCTCATGTTGTTATCACTGTGTACTGAGCGGTTATCTACTATGAGTTCATTCTTGTTAAATTTCTGTCTTTACTTTACTGTGGTATTTCATTCTATCTTGTTTTATCATATATATATATATATATAT
>MDKI01149240.1:0-10742 GCA_005239505.1 Nicotiana paniculata
TTCATAGAGATTGTAACGCTCAATTACTTGAAATCAAATACTACGATTGTTGCAATATATTTCTGTCTTGATTTTATTTTCTCGACGCAATTTATTGTCTACAATTTTCATGCATAAATATTATTTTTTATTATTTATTAGCTATTTCTATAAATTATTTCATTGGATTAATTGGGTATAGAACCTATTTTATTTTAATTTTCGAACCCAACCCAATAGCTAACCTAACCCAATACCCATAACCCAAATCCAATAACCCTGATCCAATAACCCGCCCCAACCCTAGATTCAATCCTGACCGTTGATCTTCTGAGATCAACGGTCCAGGACAACCTTTCCTTTTTTAATTAACAAACGACCCCAAACCCTACTTATTTCCAAAACCCGGTGCCTCTGAATCCCTTCCCTCCACTCTTATCTCTCACCCTCCTCCTAACCCTAGCCCGCCGTTACCAAAACCCCTTTGATTCATGGGTTCTTTCTTCAATCACAGGCCTTATCCGGCCTCCCATCTCATGAAGCACGAACCAGACTTGGTTCAAATCCCTCATTTTCTCGATGAATCCGTATGTGTTGACTCCTATGTCTGTGAGTACTAATTTCTTTGTATTTATGGCTTCAGATCTCTGGTTCAAACCAGATTTTTCTCACCTCTGCTTATGTTTAACTATTTCTAGTTAAATCCGTTCAGATCTCTTTAGATCTGAAGCGGTTTGAGTTTGTTTGTTACTTTTCCTTTAAGATTCTGCTATTTTTCCTTCTATTGTCAACTGATTCTTGTTCTTCCCTAGAAGCTAGGGTTTCATTTTTTTTAAGTTTCTGCAAAATGTTGACTTTTTGACTGGTTCTCATATCTATGTCTGCAGGTATATTGGTAAAAAAAGAGCTTCACACGTGTAATGAATCTTGATGACTCAGTAGTCTACGTGGAGCAATGAAGACACGACAACTGGACGGGACTCTAAGAAGAGGTACGAGGCAAAGAGGCACGGCAAATCACATCCATGAGTTAATTATCTACGGAAGTCTCAACCTGATTGAGAAGATGAAGAGACACGGTCTAAAGCGTATTTGGACAGAATAAAGGGCAGATTCAGAGATCTTCAAATTAGAGATCCATACATTACACAACATTCACTCAACAGTTACAGTTGATTCATTGTAACGTTACATTAGAGTCATTATTAGTCATTAATGCTCAATCACCAAAAAAGGTAGACGTTATGTTAGGAAATTCCCTATATAAAGGAGAAAAATATAACCTGTAAAGGGAGAGAAAAAACATTCGAACTACTATTGCAATATACTTACTTTTTGTGCATATTACTGCTTTCCATTTACAAGTTTGCCTACAATTATAATCTTATTCTTTGGTTATCAGAAACCCGTGTTCTTCTTAAAATAGCTTTGGGCAAAGAATCCAATTCTTTGGTTAAACAAATTGGTTCCGTTACTGGGAATCTGATAATCTTTGTTTGCTTTTCAAGCGATATCATCTGAACTATGTCGAACTCCAACGACAACAACCATCAAAGGAATGGAACCCCAGTTCCATCGCCTTCAGTAACCTCACGTGGTTCAAGGGAACAATCCCCAGAAATATTCAATAACAACAATGATAATATTGATCAAACGATGGAACAAGATCGGATAAAGCAAATGATTGCAGAGTATGTGAGCCAAGCTTTGCAAGAATTTGCGAGGGGATTACCGGCAGCGTTACCTGGACCACCGAAACCACCCCCCAATAATACCATCACCATGGAAAATCCTCAATCTGGGTTGGCAAACTCAGGAAGGGGAGATACTCCTAATGAATCTCTCGAAGCGAGACCAGGAATGTCTAATAACTCTGAATTACATACTTTATTACTAACTTTGCAGAAACATGTGAAGGAACAAAAGGATCGAATCGAACAAATTCCTAGATTACCACCTGTTATCAAAGGAATTGACATCGATAGATATTCTCAACAACCTTGGAAACCAAGCGCAACACCCGTACCCATTCCAAAGAAGTTTAAAATGCCTGACGTACCTAAATATGATGGGACAACCGACCCACGTGACCATGTAACTGCTTTTACCACCGGAGTGAAGGGCAACGACTTAACAAAACAAGAAATTGAGTCGGTCCTAGTTAAAAAATTTGGAGAAACACTTACCAAAGGGGCACTAACCTGGTATTCTCTTCTCCCTGAAAACTCTATTGATTCTTTTGTTGAGCTTGCAGATTCTTTCATAAAGGCACACTCTGGTGAGCAAAAAGTCGAGAAAAGGATGGAGGACATATTTAAAATAAAATAAGGAGACACGGAACTACTTCGTGAATTTGTAGACAGGTTTCAACAAGAAAGAATGCAAATACCAAGGGTGCCTGATAATTGGGTAGCCATGGCATTCACAATAATCTAAATGACAAAAGCTCAGAAGCCACGAGAAGACTCAAGGAAAGCTTGAGAGAATTACCAGCTACAACGTGGAACGATGTTTATAACAGGTATAGTACTAAACTTCGAATAGAAGAAGATACCATTGCTCGTCCGAAAAAGGAAGATAATACCAGATCCAGACGTTCAAAATCAGACATGAGATCAGGTAAAAAAAGGTATGATCCTTACTTGGGACCATCGGGACATGAAACTCATCCCAGGTTCGAAAACACCAGGTCAGATTATGGACCATCAAGTAGAGATGCGGGCTCGTCCTCATCTAGATCCAGAAGAGATCAAGATCAATGACCTAGAGGTAATGCACGAATTGGGGATCATACCTTTAATGTAAGTACCTCCGAACTAATTTCAATGTTAAGAAATTTGGTGATAAGGTTCGATGGCCCAAAGAGATGAGGTCGAATCCGAATAAGAGTAACCCATATCTCTGGTGTAAATTTCATAATGATCATGGATACAGAACTGCAGATTGCAGATTTTTGCAAGGTGAGGTAGAACAATTATTGAAACAGGGCTATTTGACATAATTGTTCAGTGAAAAAGGTAAACATGCATACATGAAGAACATGCAGGAGCCCCCAAAACCTCCATCTCCAAAACGAACCGTCAATGTGATACACGGAGGTGAAGAAGTAAACGGAGTGGTCTGCAAAACGACCATGAAGTTCACAATTACATACGAAAAATGGGTTTGTGAAAATTTGGAAGCAGACGATATAACCTTCGATGATGCAGATATCGGCGGATTAATGCTTCCTCACAACGATGCTCTGGTAATATCTTTACTTATTCATGACACTAACGTAAAAAGAGTGTTGATTGATCCAGGTAGTTCAGTCAATATCATTTTGCTAAGAGTCGTGGAAGAAATGCTATTGGGGAATCAAGTAATCCCAAGGGCACGAGCCGTATTAGGGTTTGATAACTCTACGGTTATAACAAAAAGAGAAATTGAACTTAGCACTTATGCTGAGGGAGTGATCAAAAGTACCAGGTTCCAAGTCATCGATATTGACATGGATGATAACGTAATCGTGGGAAGGCCATAGATCCACGACATGAAAGCAATACCCTCCACCTTTCATCAGGTAATTAAATTCCCCTCTGAATGGGGGATTCAGCAAATTAGAGGCGATCAGCAAACCACGAGAAATATAAATTTCGTGGTACACCACAAAAAAAAAAAGTAGAGGTGAAAGAATCAAGGGATAAGGAAGTCTACCAAGTAGGTGACACCGCCCAAACAGGCATGGAAGAAATTACTACCCAAATAGGGATGGAAGGTATTACTGCTGAAACAGGTACGAAAGAAAATACTTACGAGAAAGTGAATCAAGTCACCACAGAAGAGGCATTGGACCACACAGATGTAGATTCCAGACCGGACGTCATTCATGAACCGGAGGAAAACGAGCACATCAAAACAACTACGGAAGAGCTCGAAGCTGTTCCATTGTCTGAACGAAAGCCTGAACAGAAAGTGTACATAGGCACGAGGCTGAGTCTCGGTCGAAGAGAAGAAAAGAAAGAAAGGACCATTCAAGAACCAAGTGATTGACGAAGAGGTACGGAAACTCTTAAAGATTGGTTCAATACGAGAGGTAACGTGCCCAAACTAGCTAGCTAACACTGTGGTAGTACCTAAAAAGAATGGAAAATAGAGAGTATGGGTATATTATACTGACTTAAATAAAGCATGCCCCAAATATTCATTCTCATTACCACATATAGATCAAATGATTGATGCCACCGCAGGTCATGAATTGTTAAGATTTCTAGATGCGTATTCTGGTTATAACCAAATTAAAATGGATCCCTCAGACGAGGAAAAAACCTCCTTTATTACAAGCAGGGGGACTTACTGTTATAAAGTCATGTCTTTTGGCTTAAAAAATGCTGGAGCCACATATCAAAGGCTACGAACATCTAGGAAAAATAATGGAAGCTTACAATGATGACATGCTGGTAAAATCAACACGAGCGGAAAACCATTTCCAGCACCTCTCTATTACCTTTGACATTTTACGTAGGTATAATATGAAGCTTAATCCAGAAAAATGCGCTTTTGGCGTGGAATCAGTAAATTCTTGGGTTTCCTTCTATCAAACAGGGGAATATAGGTAAATCCTGATCAAATTAAGGCTATAGAAGAAATACCCGATGTACTTATAAATAAAAAAAAGTTCAAAGACTAACGGGAAGAATTGCAGCCTTAGGAAGATTTATTTCCAAATCTTCCGAGAAAAGTTTCAAATTCTTTGCAGTTCTCAAAAAGCAAAACCGGTTCGAATGGACTGAAGAATGTCAATGAGCTCTCAAAGTCCTAAAGGCTTACCTATCAAAACCTTCGTTGTTTTCAAAGCCGAAGGAGGGGGAGCGGCTATACGTCTACTTTGATGTCTCATAAATTGATGTAAGTGCAATATTGGTAAGGGAGAATAAAGGTAAACAATCTCCTATTTATTATGTAAGCAAGACATTACTGGATGTTAAAACTAGATATCCACATCTAGAAAAGTTAGCCTTAGCTCTAATCATGGCATCTAGAAAATTAAGGCCATACTTTCAATGTCATCCAATCATAGTTGTGACCTCGTATCCATTAAGAAACATACTGCATAAACAAGAACTATCAGGAAGATTAGCCAAGTGGGCCATAGAATTAAGTGAGCATGAAATAATATATCGGCCTAGGACTGCAATCAAGTCTCAAATCTTAGCTGATTTTGTCGCTGGTTTTAGTAATAATATTGTCCCTGAAGTGGGGAAAGAGTTACAACTCCTTAACGGTGTTAATCAGGGTCCATGGACCCTATTTACCGATGGTTCTTCCAATATAAAGGTGACTTAGGCATAGTCTTAATATCACCCACGGGTGAAAAGACACGACATGCTATCAAATGTTATCCTATAACTAACAATGAGGCAGAGTACGAAGCTGTTATTGCAGGATTAGAACTTGCACCAGAGCTTTCAATCGAGCAAATCGTGATCAAAAGCGATTCCCAACTAGTAGTAAATCAGATGCAGGGGACTTACATCGCTCGAGAGACTTGGATGCTACAATATTTGGAAAAGGCACGAGAGCTCGTGAGACAATTCAAAACATGGAAGGTAGTATAAATACCTAGAGAGGAAATTGCTGAAGCAGATGTATTAGCTAACCTCGCAGCATTCACGGAAGTAACAAACAAGGACAATGCAATTGCCGTTCATATATTCCATTCAGCAATCGGCCAGGACAAAAATGAGGTAACTTTCAACAATTTAACCTGGGATTGGAGAAATGAAATCCTAAATTTTTTACAGAATGGCACCGTACCTGAAGACAAGAAAACAGCTCAAGCACTTCGTCGCAAAGCTGCACGGTACTGCCTTATTCGCAACTCGTTATATCGCAAAATGTTTGGAGGGCCCCTAGAAAAATGCCCCAGACCTAATCAAACGGAGTTTGTGATGAAAGAAGTCCACGAAGGACACTGTGGAAATCACTCAGGGGCGATATCCTTAGTGAAAACCTTAATCAGACCTGGATATTATTAGCCTAAGATGGAAGAAGAGGCCGAGGACTTCGTATCCAAATGCGACAGGTGCCAAAGGTTTGCCAATAACATGCATCGACCAGCGGAATTATTACATCCCATAATATCCCCATGGCCCTTCATGAAATGGGGGATGGACATAGTGGGACCTCTTCCCACAGCTAAAGGATAGGTACGGTTTTTGCTCGTGCTAACCGACTATTTTACAAAATGGGTAGAGGCATAAGCATTCAAACAGGTGCGAGAAAATAAAGTTAAAAGTTTATTATGGCGAAACGTAATATGCCGCTTTGGGATACCGAAGGAGATCGTGTGTGATAATGGCCCACAATTCATAGGCTCCCAAATCACAGAATTCTTCGAAGGCTGGCAAATTAAACAGATCACTTCAACGCCATACCATCCCATGGCTAACGGTCAGGCTGAGTCAACGAATAAAGTCATCATCAACAATCTGCAGAAGCGGCTAGATAGAGCCAAAGGAAACTGGCCTGATGAGTTAACAATGGTACTATGGGCATATAGGACAACTTCAAAAACAGCCACGGGATAAACTCTGTTTGCGCTTGTCTATGGCTCATAAGCCTTAATACCTGTAGAGATTGGCGAACCAAGCTTAAGGCTTACAACAGCCACTGAGGAAGCAAACGACGATGAATCGAGGACCAATCTGGACCTGCTCGAACCACGGAGAGAAGCAACACTGATACGGATGGCAGCTCAAAAACAAATCATAGAGAATTATTACAACCGTGAAGCTCATCTCAGGTACTTCAAGATTGGGGACTTCGTCCTCAAAAAAGTCTTTCAATCAACAAAGAAGCAGGCGTAGGAAAGTTAAATCCAAACTGGGAAGGACCCTATAAAATTCGAGGGAATAGCTGGGAAGGGCGCCTACGAGTTGGAAGTTATGGACGACAGAATCCTACCAACAAGTTGGAATGCCATTCACTTGAAGAAGTACTACTTTTAAGGAAAAGAAGTACCCCCGGTCAGGTATCACACATTCGATTTTATTTTGAACATTTGAAATTTTACTAACCTTTTTAGATGATAGGCATAAAAGCTAACCCATCACCAGATGATATACAACTGCAAAGACGCGAGGAAATAACTAAATTCCCGGTCTAGGGTTACACTTTCTCATGGACGTTTTAAAGGGTTAAGCATTCATCATCTAAAAATTATATACCTTCGAGTCCCATTTGTTTTTCCTTTTCAGGAAAGGACCACAAGGAAGGAATAGTCAAGTGCTCGAGATTTCATTATTCAAAGCTCAAACACTTGGGGGACTATACAGTATGGAAGGCAAAAACGAAGCAAAAAAGACTATCAAAAAGTCAAAGCTCGAGCCTGAAGTTCCATCTATCCAGCAAGCCAAGTGATACGAGCAAAATCGAAAGAGCCAAAGACTCGAACACAAATCCTAATCCAAAAAACCTTCGGAAAATGTTCAGGTTAAAAGGCAAAATGTTAGCTACGAGGAAGAAATGCACATCTTTGTACTTATTCAAAGTAGTTATGGATAAAAGATCATCATCATTGTGCTCATTCAAAACTGTTGTAACTAAAAACACTTACGAAATCTTTGTACTCATATAGAAAACTGTTATCAAATAAAACAGTTACAGATGAAAGATCAAAATCCTTGTACTTGTTCAAAAAATTGTAAAACAATTATGGATGTAAGAATATTTCCCTCGTGCTTATTGAAAACTGTTGTCAACAAAAACAGTTACAGGTGAAAACCCCAATTTGAATAAAAACTGTTACGAACGAAAAACAGGTTCCCTTTTGTATTAACTCGAAAAAACTGTTACATACAGAAAACAGTTACGAAATACAAGTGTATATCAAATCTGTTAAAAGAAAATAGTTGCAACATGAGTTTTCGAAGATAATCAAACACATGTAAAATGTTGTGAAAGTCCAAACAAAAAAACCTTCCTCAGAAACATTCTTAAACACGTGAAAAATTCCTATCACTCTATTGCATTATTACACCTTTATGAAGTTGAGACGTTTTCTTCATTAAGTATCGATCAGAAAGGGCCCTCTTTCACAAATTATGCCTACTACAAAAAGGCACATATTTTATATGACACTGTGCCTATTACGAAAATGTGCGAGTAATCTAAAGCATTCTATATGCAAAACTCAGAGTTAAAACTAAAATCTCGAAAAATAAAGCATGCAAAAGACTTAAAGAGTAGAGCAGAAACTCAACGGAAAACAAAATTCATACTTGCAATTATATATTAAAACGACTAAGTAAAAACCAAATATTAACTTATACTTAGCCGTATAGATTTTTTATATACATTGAGGTGCCCCTAAGTTGTCATTTGGGGACTTTAGAGAGATCCAAATTTACCCCCGATGGGACTGGGGGTAACCACCAATTAAGACAAAGATAAAAAAAAGGGCGAATCAACATCTTAATCTTCTTGAGGAGGGGGATTGACTTCTTCATCAGCAGAAGAAGTAAGAGCATATTGGGACGAAGAGGCTTGGACATCAGGAGTCTCACCTTCAGGTGGGGAAAGATCCAAACCTTGTTGAGACTTTTCCATGGCTTCCTTGATCTTAACAATTTCAGCAATAAGGTTGAAATCTACCCGACTCATGTCCGTCAATGTATCTAGACGAGAATTCATGTACGCCCAACTAATATCGACAGCTGCCGCCTCTTCGAGACTTTCATAATCTCTCTCCCATATCTGAAGCTCAGCTCTTAACCCATCTTTCTCAACTTCAGCAGCTTCATGGGCATCCCTCAAAGGAACAATTAACTCCTCCAAAGATTGGGTTTTGTCTAAAGCAATGTGAAGATCCTCATGAGTCCGGGTAAGTGACTGCACAAGCTCGCCTGAGTATTCCTCCTTCTACTCTAGTAAGGCTTTCAAGCTCAAGAATGCTCGTCTTTGTCCGCTTGGTTAGAAGAAGCCTTATCTACTGCCAACTCCGGCCACAACTCTCATATGCCGCTCCAAGGTATTCTTTTCTTCTTCTAAGGCTTCCATGTCTAGCCTCAGGCTTTCATATTGCCCCTTCCAATTCCTTGCTTCAGCATGCCACTCCTTTAGCTTTTACTCCATGTTAGAAATCCTCTTCATGAGTTATGTGCCTATGAGATTGATCTACAAAAACAAAGTCAATTAGATATGGTAATTACATGCATAAAAATGAGATATAAAATAATGAATGTTACCTTCAAGGAGGAATGCACAACCTCATTAGCCCACGTAAGAGAACTGTGACTATCTAGCTTGGTCCTCTTTGTTGGGCCAATCAAAGGCTTCAGCCACACTTCGGGTTGGCCGGATTTCTTAAAAAGGCTCCCATCAGCCGGAACCTCAATTAGCACTTGCCTCATCTCCCTGTTGAATGACCCTACTTCTCTAACAGGAGGCATGGAAGCAGGCTGAGATGAAGGAGCCACGGGAAATGAAATTTTCAGAGCTGAAGAATTCTCAGGCACGGAAACTTGAGGAGCTGAGAAAGCCACGGACAAGGCAGCAGCGGGAGCAGAAATGGCCAAAGAAGCATTGGAAATAGCCAGAACGGATGGAGAGATTTCTCTAAAAGAGGGATCAAAAACAGCCAGAGGCGCCTCATTAATAGCAGGGCCAAAACCTTCGTGGAATATATGATCCACAAAATCATGAGCAAGAGAAGAAGAAGAATTCCCGGGGTAGAAGTTATGGCATCAGGTACGGAAGACACTGCCACGGGTAGACTCATCGTCTAAGACCACTCTTCTTCTATGTGACATGTGCACCAGAATGCCCACCTCTTATTCTTATTCTTCTAAGGTCTTAGACCCACTAGCTTTCCTCTTGGAAGAAGAGGAACCAGTAATAATCTCCTAGTCCTGAGCCAAAGACATCTTCGGAATGGATGCAACAGACACCCCCCGAGCAGAAAACCCTGTCAAAAGGAAAAAGGTTAAACAAACGAAGAAAAAGAAGCTCGAGTACGGAAAAAAAGTGAAAACAAAAGTTTCACTTACCATGAGTCTTTACTTTCCAACCGTACGTCACAGAGACGTACTTCCAAGATCTTTCCTCCAATAGAGCAACCGACAATAACTTTTCTACCCAATCACGGATACTAGAGACATTCTCATCAGTACCCATGATTGCTGAAAGAGGAAGAAAATAGCTATGGTGTTAATAAAATACTTAAAGCAAAGAGAAGAAAAATAACAGATATTAGCTAAAATGTACTCACGTTCGCGATTCCACTTCTCAGGGAAGGGAAGATTTTTCTCGCCCACTAAACCAACAATGGGCACAACAACATACCGAAGGTACCAACCTCTATCCTTATCGTCATCACGGGTTACCAACAGTCTTTTGCTCCTAGCAGCCAGAGTGAAAATCCCTTGACGAAATAAGGTAGGAGAATAAAGATGAATGAGGTGATTGAAGGAAATAGGAACCAAGTCTAAAGAAGCTAAACATCTAAGACACGCGACAACCCGCCACACAAGAGGACCAACTTGTCCTAAGCAAATGTTTAAGAAACGATAAAATTCGATGATGACTGGATCAATAGAAGGTCTAAACCCTGAGTAAAAGGGTAAGTGTAAGCAAAAGAATGCCTCGTCTTGTAAGATGTTATTTTTTTATTACTATTTGGAATAACAATGGGAAAATCAGACTCCCAAGAATATTCCCTTCGAACAAGGGGAATCAAACCTTCGGTAATAAGAGTGGGATACCTATCAACACTATCAAGGTAT
>MDKI01150113.1:0-43663 GCA_005239505.1 Nicotiana paniculata
AGTAAAAGTTGCGTATTCTAAAGACTTGATTGATACTTTAATTCCCTGTGGGATCGACTCTGGCCATAATACCCCAAATTATATTTGCAACACCTGCTTAGTCTTTTATTAGACATAGTTGAGTGTGATCAATGCCACTATTTGTGTTCAAACAGTTGGGGTTGGTCGAGCTGCGCTCAACCACAATAATTTTATAGTTGGCTGATCACTCCCTTGCTCATCTTGAAGGAGTAATTAGAGATGTGTTAGTTCAAGTGGGTTCTTTCATATTCCATGCTAATTTTATTATCATGGACTATGAGCCTGATTAGGAAGTCCCATTTAGTTTAGGGCGTCCACTCTTATCCATGGGCCGAGCTATTATTGATGTATGCGAAGGAAAGATGACGATGAGAGTAGGTGATCAAGTAGAGGTATTCAATGTGTATAAAACACTCAGATTGTCAGTCCACTATGAAGAGCTATCCATGATTTCTATGGTGAAAAGTGATGTGACACCATTGGTACCTTATATTATCCCCATAGATCCTCTTGAACGAGCCTTGATTGGGATGAAAAAGACAGTGAAAATGAGATGATGGAAGAAATTGAGCAAGTACTTGACATGTATTGCAATTATGTCCATGGGTTTGGGAGATTTGAGGAGTTGGACAGGCCTGTTACTCTAACCCCTCCTAAGCCATCTATTGAAGAAGATCCAAGGATAGAGCTTAATCCCCTTCCAGCGCATCTACACTATGCTTATTTGGGAAACTTTGAGACATTGCTAGTGATTATCTCATCGAGCTTGACCGATGTGCAAGAAGAAAATGCTCAGAGTACTTTGTGAGCATAAAAAGGCTATTGGGTGGACAATTGCTGACATCAAAGGAATCAATCCATCATTTTGCATGCATAAAATCTTTCTGGAAGATGGAGACCACACCAGTTTTGATCAACAAAGGAGATTAAATCCCATTATGAAAGAGGTCGTGAAGAAGGAATAATTTAAGTGGCTCGATGCAGGTATCATCTTTCCTATATCTGACAGCAACTTGGTAATCCTAGTGGAATGTGTGCCTAAAAAGGGGGGGTTGAATGTGGTAGAGAACGACAAAAATGAGCTAATCCTTAATCGCACTTTGACAGGGTGGCGAGTTTGCATGGATTAATGAAAGCTCAACAAAGCAACCCGCAAGGACCACTTGCCACTTCCATTCATTGACCAAATGCTGGACAGATTGGGAGGGGGGCATGAATATTATTGCTTCCTTGATGGTTATCGAGGTAAAACAAGATTGTCACATGCCTAGAGGATCAGGAGAAGACCACTTTTACTTGTCCTTATGGTACTTTCTCTTTCAAGTGATGTCGTTTGGTCTTTATAATGCACCGACCACTTTCCAGAGGTGCATGATGGCTATTTTCACCGGTATGGTGGAAACCTTTGTGTAAGTCTTCATTGATGATTTTTCAGTCTTTGGGTCTTCTTATGACGATTGTTTGAAGAATTTGAGCGAGGTTATGGCTCGTTGTGAAGAAACAAATTTAGTGTTAAATTGGAAAAAATGTCATTTTATGGTACAAGAAGGCATCGTGTTGGGCCATTGATAAGTAGGGATTTTTACCGCTTATTTTCTCTCTTTTACTTGTGTTTTAGCTCGAAAATGCTTAAAGATATCCCCGAGAACTAATGAAATGTGATTTCTTGCAGGAATATTGGAAAATGAGCCAAAGAAGTGAAAATCAACTCAAAAAAGAGTCAAAAATTGGACAAGGACCAAAACAGGGCAAAAGAGCTTATAGTGCGAACCACAGAATACTGTGTTTGGCCGCACAATGAAGGATACCTGTCAAAGTAGCTTCAGAGTATGCAGACCACATAATTGTGGTGTGGTCGCAGAAGAGAGATCCAGAGAGTTGGGATTTTGAGCAATTGAAGCATGCGGACCGCACCATTATTGTGCGGCTACACTCACTAATATGCGGACCACATGAATATTGTGGGGTCGCAGAAGCCAGTGTGCGGCTGCACTCACAAAGATGCGGTCCACAAAATCAAGTCCAGATCCCATTTCAAGCCAAGTGTGTGGCCGCACTCAGAAATGTGTGGTCCGCACAATTAGATGAAGTGCGACCGCATCCCAATTTTATGCGAACGTAGAAGGACCAGTTGACCAGTCAAGCTCAGAGTGTGGACCGCACTCAGAATTATGTAGCCGCACTTAGAATTATGTGGCCGCACAACCTCCGCAACGGTATTTATGTCATATATTTTCAGCTTAGTATAAATAGGACTTTTTTTCATTTTTAGGTTAAGTTTCGTTTTTAGAGAGCACCTGTGTCTTTTTCTTTACTGCTTTAAGTAATTTTGTATTATATTTGTCTCAAAACATTAGATTTTTATCCCATAATTAATTATTATGGATTCTATCTTTATTTCTTCTTTAATTTCTGTATTTTTCATGAGTAGCTAAATTTCTAGCTAGGGTTGTGTGATCCATACCTTGTATGGGTATTTGATGGGTATTTGAATTAGGGCTTGGTTGTGATTGGGTTAGGGATATTTATCCTAGTTCTAGCTTGAACTCAAGAATTAATGGTTGCAAATATTGATTCATGCCTAATTGACTTAGTCTCTACTTGAGAAAGAGAGACTAAGTCTAGGAAAACTTGGTTAACAAAAAATTGGGGTGAACTCAAGAAATTGATAGCCCCAATTAAAGGGTTGAATCTAGAGATAGTAAGATCCGACTTGGGCATTTATCACTTGTTTTGTGCAATACCCATTTGGACTTGAGAAAGTCAAATTGAGCAAAATCACTCAAACTACCGAGAGGTATAGAGTGAGTATTTGAGTGTGATTTCTATATTACGACCCCGATCAATCAAAGATGCCATAGAGTTTACAACCCATTGCATAACCACCTAGGTGGAATTCACGACTCAGACCCTTTTATCAATTGAAAAACATCTACAAACCAAAAATATTGTCTCTTAGTTTTCTAATTGCAAACAATAGAACAAGGTAGAAGTAGAAAAACAACCAATACTGTGCAAGTGTAATTTGGGTCAAAACATACATTCACGCTAAATATACACCTAATCCATATTTTAACTCCCTATGGATTTGACCCAACCTTCGCTGGGTTTATTATTGCATCGACCGCCTCCCTACCTAATTGTGGTGTGAGTTTTGGCGAGATCAACCATAGAGTCCCAAGGAGTGGCATTGAGGCTGATAAGGCGAAGGTGGAGGCAGTTGAAAAATTACCTCCACCCATTTCTATGAAAGGCGTCCGGAGTTTCTTGGGACACGCGAGATTCTATAGACATTTTATTAAGGATTTTTCAAAAATTGCTACACCTTTATGCATGTTGCTCGAAAAGGATGTAACTTTCGTTTTTCATGAAGCCTTCTTAAAGGAATTCGAGGAGCTCAAAAAGAAGTTGGTGGTTGCCCCCATTATTTCAGTTTTGGATTGGTCCTTACCATTTGAACTTATGTGCGATGCAAGTGACCATTATTGGGGCAGTGCTAGGCCAGAGGAAGGACAAGATATTTTATGCCATATACTATGTGAGTAAGACTCTTGATAATGCACAACTGAATTACACCACCACTGAAAAGGAGTTGTTGGCCATTGTGGGGGCCTTTGAGAAATTTTGAGAATACTTGGTGCAAACAAAAGTCATAGTCTATAGCGATCATGAAGTAATTAGGTATCTACTTACAAAAAAGAATTCAAGGCTAGATTAATGCGCTAGGTTTTGTTGTTGCAGGAGTTTGATGTAGAAATACGAGATCATTAGGGCAAAGAAAACCAAGTAGCCGACCACCTATCAAGGCTGGAAAATCATGAGCATGTGGAGGAAGGTGGAAAAATTAAGGCGGCATTCCCTGATGAGCAACTTTTTGCTATTACCCAAGATCCTCCGCCATGGTATGCGGAATATGTGAATTATCTTGTGAGTGGGGTACTTCTTCTCAAGATTGAATCTAAAGCTAGAAAGATGTTTCTGCATGATGTAAACTTTTACTACTGGGATGAGCCATTCTTGTACAGACAGTGTGCTGATCAATTGATGAAGAGGTGCATACCAGGAAAAGAGGTGGAATTAGTGTTTTATGATTGCTATGACTCATCTTATGGGGGCCATCATGAGGGTGATAGGACAACTGCAAAGCTGCTACAATTTAGGTTCTTTTGGCCAACATTGTTCAAAGATTCCCATGCATTTGCTAAGAAGTTTGACAAGTGTCAAAGAATAGGGACAATCATAAAGAGGCATGAGATGCCTTTGAATAACATCCTAGAGGTCGAGATTTTTTATGTGTGGGGGATAGACTTTCAAGGACCGTTCTCATTGTCTATAGGAAACCAATATATCTTGCTAGAAGTTGACTATGTGTCGAAATAGGTAGAGACGATCGCATTGCCAACCAATGATGCCAAGGTGGTTGCTTTTGTGAAAAAGAACATATTATCAAGGTTTGAGACTCCACGTGCTTTGATTAGTGATGAAGGGAAATATTTTTCCAATCGGTGTGTTCAACGGAGAAATAAAGCAAATATTAGAGAAGATAGTGAGTGTGAATAGGAAGGATTGGGCTGCAAAGTTAGATGGTGCCTTATGGGCATATAGAACTGCATACAAAACACCAATTCGGGCGTCACCGTATAAGCTTGTTTATGGTAAGGAATGTGACTTACCTGTTGAACTTGAACACGAGGTGTACTGGGCCATTAAACTGTTGAGTATGGACTTTGAAGTTGCGGCGAGAAGAGACTCTTGAAGTTGAATGAGTTAGATGAGTTCAGGCTGCATTCTTACGAAAATGCTAATCTTAACAAAGAGAAAATAAAAAGATGACATGACAAGTGTATCAAGCCACGTCACTTCGAACCAAGCCAACAGGTACTGCTGTTCAATTCTAAGCTCAAGTTGTTTCATGGGATGTTAAAATCGAGATGGTCAGGTCCATTTAAGGTGGTGAGAGTCACTCCTTATGCTGCAATTAAGTTGCGCGCTTTATATGGTGAATGAAATTTTTTAGTGAATGGGCACAAAATCAAGTACTATTGTAGAGGAATCATTGATCGTGAGAAGACCAAATTAGTACTCGTTGATGAGTAAGCGAGGTCCTGCATCGCGCCGCGAAGTTAAATCAGGCACTTGTTGGGAGGCAACTAAATTTTTATTTCTTTCATAGCTTAGCTTTTTAATTTTGTTTTTTAGTTAGAGTAAACTAGAGTTTGCACTTTCTTTGTAGACATAGAAATTATATAGAGAATGGCGTGGGACATGTAAATTAGATATATAAAGTGCTCGGCAGATCGGGTAATTTATTAAAAAAAATAATTGTTGAACCAGTGTCCCACGCTGCCTGGGACGCACTTTACATTGTGCTCAACGCCCCTAACGCCATGCCTAGCGTGGAGCACTGACTGGGGGACAGGTGAGTGTAAATTTTTTTTTTATTTTCGTTTTTGTTTTTTTATGTAAAGACCTTAACCCATAAAACCTGACCCATATACCCATATACACTCACATTCTAAACCATACCCAATCACCCAACCCATATCCACTAAAAAAAATTAAATTTCACATCTCTGAGATGGGCATTAATATGAAGGCTTTAGAAAAGAACTTCCCGGACATGCTCACCCGGTTGCGAGAACTGGACATGGAAAAACTCCTAGAATGCCCCAGTCATGAAAATATGAGCATGGTGCGAGAAATGTATGCTAATTTTAATGCAGACTTGTTCAATTAATATGTTCGTGGAAAGGACGTGCCATTGGATAGGTGGTTCTTATGTGAATTTTTGGGGTAGGTTGAGAACTCTAACCTGCGGAGGCTACAAAAATTTGTCAAAATCCCAAGCTACATGGCGATTTACCACTCTTTGTGACGTCAATTTGAATGTCAAGTGGACCAGAACCAAGGGTGATGCCTATATTGAGATGACCCGCTTTGATTTCAGCAAGACCGCCAAAGTGTGGCAAAATTTTGTATAGGCCCGCCTCATGCCAGTTGAACACAACTGTGAATGCACTCGAGCTCGAGTGTGTGTAATATTCTTTTTGATAATTGAGTGACCCATTAATCTGGGTGAGATCATGCTGGGGGAGATGGCCTGCACATGATTTGGGCGGCATATAAAGCGATTCTTTTTTGGCAACTTGCTCACACAATATATGCTTTCCCGAGAGGTGCCTGAATAACCAGGGTATGAATAGGTTGTGGAGGCTCCTAAGGGTTGATGGACATCACATCTTTGTTGGAGACTACGTCTAAGCTTAACCAGGCAGCACGAAATGAAAGAAACAAGAACTTCAACAGGTATTCTATAACTCCTTAAATGTGATCGTGAGCAGGATGGGTGTATCAAACAAGGAGCGTGTGCATTTACGCAATGATTTGTATAGTTCTTCCAAAGAGATGTTGGGAATTGCACCTGGCAGTCCCCTTCACCCGCCAGAGGATGAGAACACTTATAAAGGCTCCGACATTGATGATGAGATTAGTGATGATGTCACGGTCCCATGGCTTTGGTGCCCTTGGGACCTGATGATGATGATGAGCCCGGAAAAGTGGTTGGCGGGCATGCTGTGGAGGAGGACTCTGACAAGCAGAGAGTTTTCTTTTCACCCTACTTTGCTTTACATTTTTACATACATCGGGGACTAAGCATATACTAAGTGTGGGGTGTGAGTACTACTTCTTATGATGTACATTGTATAAATTGAATAAATTTTTTCTTTTAGTAGTTTTTAATTAGTCTAGTTTTACAAAGAAAGAAAAAAAACAACAAAATACAAAAATACAAAAAGAGAAAAAGAGAAAAAAATCAGAAAAGCTCAAACTTTCCCGGGCGATGGATCTTTTGGATAATTTTCTTGAGGGAATAAAGTCCGAATAAGAAAATATTAAAAATATTATTTGTGTAGGATAGTTAGGTAGCATCTCATGGTTTTTTGTTGGGCGCTGGGTCTTTTTCAGGGTGTAGCTCGAACCGGGTACTTTATTTTTTAGGTGTAGGTTAGGAAGAAACTGAGTTGATCTGAGGTACCTATTGACGTGTTTGGTGCTTGAACATTAGGTTATGGCATGCGCTCTGTCTTACCGTACATTTGATTTGAATTCTGATGCCTCATTAAAATAACTAGCCTACTATGTGACACCGTTTTCTCAGTGGTCTGACTTGTATACCACATAGTGCAATATTGCTTAAAATTTCTCAATTATGTATTTTCTTGACTTGAGAGTTAAACAGAAACTTCTTGATTGAGTCATGTGCAATGTGTGTGTGAGGAATTGTGATCTTCTATTCTATCATGTGTAGTCTAGAATTTTTTTCGTGTGTTAATCGAAGCGAAATCATTAAGTAGTGCTAGTCTAGGAGATGACATAAGCGTTTCTTGATTGATCATAGATGTGCTTGTCACTTAAAAATTAAATTTTCCATTGCTAGACCCTTTGAACCTATAGACCTTTTATCTGGCACACACATTACAAGTCATATCTCTATATTATTCTTGGCAATAATATGGTTTGCGGCAAGTCAAGTGGTTGATAAGAATATGTGCTTGATTTGTGAATGTAGTGTATTAAAGTGCTTAGGAGGGTTAGTCACTATTCCTAAATGTATCTTACATGTTCCTTAGCCTAAATTACAACCTTAAAGTCCTAATTGATTTGGCTAGCTTAGATTAGTAGAGATGTACACCACGAGCAAGCTTATGGTACGACCACGGGATGCACATGAATTCTTTGTGATAGAGAGCGAATTTTGTTCAATTGTGTTATGTTCTTAAATTATATTCAATGGAATACTTGAATGTGTGGACTACTTTATATTCACTTTTTTGTTTGTTAGTAAGGGCACTTGAAGGATTGGTAATGTTGTAAACTTCTCATGTGGGTGAGTGCGCGATTTGAGGGTGCTTAGTGGTAACTAGTCATCTCTTGAGGTAGGGTAGTTATGGATAGGTTGTTTGAGTTGGTTGAATTGAAATGTTTATATTTGGGCATGTTTATAACGGAAAGAATGTGAATTTGATATGTTCATGCTTGATTACCGGTATCGATCATAGTCAAGGGTGGAGTGTATGGTTAAAAAGTGAAGTTCTCCTCTCTAGTTAAGACATGTACATTGTTGGGGTGTAGTTGATAGTCCCATAGCTCGAGGACGAGCAAGATCTTAAGTGTGGGGTATTGATATTTAGCTTAAAGTATATATATTTATAAGTATATTGCCACATGTTTTACTCGTGTTTTGTGGCTTTTGGATGTGAAATGTATTGATTTATGATTATTCATGGTATTTTTATATGTAGGAATCATTCGGAGGCGATAGGGGAGAAAGGTGTGAGATTAGAGTTAAAAATAAGCAAAACATGAAAAATTGGCCATTGGGGTCCAACAGGCAGCGTGGAGCGCTACCTGTAGCACCATTTTCAGAATGTTTAATTTGCCAGCGCCAGGCTAGCGCTCAACGCTGCCTTGGGCGCTGGTTATGGGAATTTTTCCCATTTTTCCAGGGACAAGGTTATTTCGGTCAAGACATACCCAACGCGTATAAAAGCAATACTAAGCCTATTTTGAGAGGAGAGATGCCACATTGAAGAGAAAAATGCACACGAGGAACATCCGGGAGCGAGGATATCTCAGTTTTCTTCATCTTTTCTTAGTATTCTCAATTATTCAACACTCGTGAATTTGTTTTGATACTATCATGAGTGGATAAAACCCATAGTTCTGGGGTTGTGATTTAGCCATGAATATTGTCGTTTAAAGTTGACTTAACCTTTATTAAAGTTCCCCAATATATGGTTGTTTCTTCAATTCTATGATTAATTGCTTAATTGTCTGACCAATTGTTATGTTCTATTTACTATCTATGCCATGCTTGGGAAAGCCACGTAGATTAGAGAAGAATTGAAGAGAGCGTGGTCTTAATTGTAGGGGAGGGGGGGGGGGATTTGTGGTTAGGATAGGATATACCTACTCACCGTGCTTAATTACATATCATAATCTTAATGTATTCTTAATAGATTGATTCCATAGGAATATACACATTAATATATTTTGAATAGGCGAGTACTAATTCGGGAGAAGGTTACGAGAGAAATTATTTGATTAATTAGCAACCATGAGTGAATTGTATAAAGGGAGAGTTAACTAGAGCACAATAGGATTCGTGAATCGATCAAAACCCTGGAATATTTGTCTCTACTAAATACACAACAACCACTTTGCTACTTTCTAAAGTAGTTACTTGTTAGAATTATCGTGTAGTATAATCACACTTTTGAACTAGAAAATACTTGACTGAATAATAATCTTAGTGAAAATAGTGGGTAGTTAATACAAGTCTTTGTGGATTCGACACTCGACTTATCTTATTACTTTTACGATCACGTATACTTGCGTGTGCATTTAGGAGAAACACCTGTGTGGCCCTTCGCTTGTGTGCCTTGCTATTAAAGGTGTTATTGCTGCTGTTGTAACTTTCTTCGTAATATGCTTTCTATGGCTGCCTCATTAAAAACCTTTCCAGAAAAACCTATTTGGGACAAAAACTGGATGAAGGGAAAAAGAGTACAGTGCATACTTCCAGTACAGACGATGCTTGTCGGCATCAGTATCTCTTGAGGTGTTCCACATTCCAATTCCCCAGCAACGTTTTTCCATTTTGATTCTCTAACTCGTATGAACCTTTCTCGATGATAGCTGAGATCGGTAGGGGCCTTCCTAGGTTGGGCCTAACTTCTCTTTGTTGAGTTACCGTGTGTTTTGGGTTACTTTCCTTAAAACCAAATCCCCTACTTTAATGTAACGTAGGTTGGCTCTTCGATTGTAATATCTTTCCATCCTCTGCTTTTGTGCAACCTTCCTTACACGTGCCAAGTCCCTGCGCTCATCGAGTAACTCCAAGTTGACCAGCATCTCTTCATTGTTTGCTTCTTCGCTTGCATGGAAATACATTAAGGTACGCTCCACTACTTATGCCAGAATCAAGGGAAAAGGGAATTTCCCCCTTGCTCGACTTGGTCGTCATTCGATGTGCCCATAAGACTCTGGGTAGTTCCTTAGGCCATTTACGTTTAGCTGCTTCAAAACTTTTCTTGAGGTTTTGTATGATCACTTTGTTTGTTGACTCCGCTTGACCATTTGCGCTCGGATGATAGGGTGAAGATGTGATCCTCTTTATTTTCAAATTTTTGAGGAACTTTGTTATCTTTGCGCCGATAAATTGTGGCCCATTATTGCATGCTATCACTTTTGGTATTCCAAACCTATAGATAATGTTTTTGCACAAGAAATCCACCACTTCGCCCGATCTTCTGATAAGGACCTGCTTCCACCCATTAAGAAAAATAATTAGTTAAAATTAATAGAAATCTTACCTTACCAAGCCGGAGGTAGTGGTCCGGCGATGTCCATCCCCCACTTTATGAATGACCACAGAGATAAGACTGAATGTAGTGGTTTCGCCGATTGATGTACTAGTGGTGCGTAGCATTGGCACTTATCGCATTTTTGTACGAATTATTTGGCATCTTGTTCCATGTGGGGACAATAATATCCCGCCCTTACCAGTTTTAACACTAAGGCTTCTGCGCCCAAATGGTTTCTGCATATCTCTTCGTGGACCTCTCGCATAACATAATTTTCTTCGGATGCTCCCAAACATCGGGTCAGCGGGCGCTGAAAAGATTTTCTGTACAATTATCCTCCTTTAAAGCTATGCCATGCTGCTTTGACACGGGCACCCGAGACGCCTTGAAATCTTCGGGCAATTTCCCATGCTCGAGATAATCGACGATCTCATTCCTCCAGTCCCAGAACAAATTAGTAGAATTTACCTTGTAATAGATATCTGCATCCAGGACCGAGTGCATCAGTTGTACTATCATCCCTGATTATGATCCCTTAATTTTTGTTGATGAGCTGAGATTGACCAGTGCATCCGCTTAAACATTTTCTTCCCTCGGGATGTGAGTAATCGACCTCTCCCGAAATCAAGCCAGCAGAGCCTGGACCTTCACCATGTATTGTTGCAAGCGCTCTTCTTTGGTTTCAAAGATCCTGTAGACCTGATTTACTGCCAGTTGTGAGTCGCACTTGATTTCTATGACCTCAGAATCTAGTCCTCGGTCTAGTTCGAGTCCTGCAATAAAAGCCTCGTACTCTGCTCCATTGTTAGTTAAAGGGACCATTATGATGGCTTGCTTTAGGATTTCTCCTGAAGGCGTGGTTAATACTATGCCAAGATCGGACCCTTTTACGTTGGAGGCTCCGTCCGTGAATATGGTCCAAACTCCCGATGCCGATGCTGACACCATGACTGCCTCTTTGGTTGCTAGAGGCAGCAATCTCGAACTGAAATCTTCCATAAAGTCAGCCAAGACTTGTGACTTAATCGCAATTCTTGGCTTATATTCTATGTCGAATTCACTTATTTCGACAACCCATTTGGCCAGCCTATTAGAAAGTTCAGGTTTGTGAAGGATATTCCACAGGGGAAATGTGGTCACCACAACTACCGGGTGATACTGGAAGTTGGGCCTCAGCTTCCGAGCGGTGACTTCGAGAGCTAAGGCCAGCTGCTCTAAGTGCAGGTAGCGATTTTCTACTCCCCTTAAAATTTTACTAACATAATAAATGGGAGATTGCTTACCTTCATCCTCTCGGACCAAAACTGCACTTACTCCTACTTCCAAGACTCCGAGGTATACAAATAGTGTTTCACCTTCCTTCATTTTCGAAAGTAATAGAGGGCTTGACAACTACCTTTTTAAGTCTCTCAAGGTCTGTTGGCACTCTAGGGTCCATTCGAAGTTATTTTTTGAGTAGTGCGAAGAAATGGTGGCATTTCTCTGATGATCGAGAAATGAATCTGCTCAAAGCGGCCAATCTCCCCATGAGTCTTTGGACTTCTTTTACGCTTGACAACTAATCCAGAATGTCTTCGATGGCCTTGATCTTATCCGGGTTTACCTCGATCCCTCTTTTGTGATACCAGAAATCCTAAGAACTACCGAAACTGACCTCGAACACACACTTCTCGGGGTTAATCTTCATGTTGTGCTTCCTTAGGATGTCAAAAGTTTCTTGAATATGCTTAAGGTGATCACCTTTATTCAAAGACTTAACGAGTATATCGTCTATATAAACTTCCATAGTTTTCCCTATTTGTTTTTCAAACATCTTGTTTATGAGCCGCTGATAAGTGGCTCCGGTGTTCTTCAACCCGAAGGGCATCACATTATAGCAATATGTATCGATATTCGTAATAAACAAAGTCTTTTACTGAACCTCCATATTCATCTTAATTTGTTTATACCCAAAATAAGCATCGAGGAAACTCATTAACTTGTGCTCGGGTGTAGCATCAATCATTTGGTGATGTTTGGAAATGGGAACGAGTCTTTCGGGCATGCCTTATTCAAAGTTTTATAATCTACACACATGCAAAATTTATTATTCTTCTTAGGAACTACTACTACATTATCTAGCCAATCTGGATACTTTACCTCTCGGATCGAACTGATACCGAGTAAGCAGGTTACCTCTTCTTTGACAAATTTATTCCTAGCCTTCGCAATAGGGCATTTATTTTTTCTTACTGAAAGGATGTTGGGATCCAAGCTTAGCTTGTGTACGGCCGCCTCCGTTGGGATAACTGTCATGTCTGAATGCAACCAAGAAAAGCAATCAACATTAAATTTAAGAAATTCAATAAAGTCAGACCTGAGCTCGGGGTGCAGTCCTATCCCCAAGTGGAATTTTCTTTCTAAGAACTCTTCAAATAATGAAACTTGCTCGAACTCTTCCATTGTGGATTTATTTGCATTCGTCTCTTCTGGTACCTGGAAATACCTTGGCACCTGATAAGATTTTGACACCTCTACCCCTGGGCTAGCTTCATTTTATTCGGGAGCGGGCGCCGGTTCCTATAGTTTCTATGCCGCACGTTCCTTCCCTTTGCTACTGGAAATAAAAATTGCATTCATCTCCCTTGCTTCTAGTTGATCTCCCCTTATCTGTTTGATTCCTTGGGGCATTGGAAATTTAGGAGCTGATAATACGTTGGCGGTACAACTCTCATCTCGTGCAACCATGGTCTTCACAGAATAATATTATATCCCATGTCACTATATACCACTTCAAAAGGAGTCGTTTTCATCAGCCCCCCACGGTGTTCATGGGCATTGTCACACTCATAAGGTTGAATCCGACAAGGAGCGTTGTGGCCGGAATGATGATTCTGTAGAGTTTAGCTTGCTCTGGTAATCTCCATTTATAATGTTGTCCGAACTTCATGGATCCACTAGAACACGTTTGATGATAAAGTCAAGCACATTTAAAGAAATTACCAATGCGTCGTTGTGCAGTAACAACAATCTATCTGTGTCTTCCTCCGTGAAAGTGATGTCGTCTTCAGCAACTTTCTGGAGTCTCTTGCTATGGGTTATTGATACCTTCGCCCTTTTTGCTGCCGAGAAGGTGACCCCGTTGATTTCATTACCCCCGAAGATCATATTGATCATCTGTCGAGGAAGATCTTCTCCTACCTTCGAGGGTTCCGTGTTATCCCGATTGCGGCCGTAGTTGTTCTTGACTCGTTCACTTAAGAATTCTCTAAGATGCCCATTCTTCAATAGTGTTTCCACTTCTTCCTGAAGATGTCGGTAGTCCCCAGCTCAGTGGCCATTCGTCCTGCGGTATTGGCAACACAAGCTGGGATTGGATCTCATCAGCTTCAGGAATCGTGCTTCTATGATGTTTCTCATAGCCGACACCAACTCTACTACAATGATGTTGAAATTGAATTCTGACAACTTGGGTAGCAAGGATTCCGCATATCTGACGCTTCTTTGTGCTGCAATGATCAATTGTTTCGACCGCGACCAATCCTTCGATCGATGGCAAACCTGTCCGCTGACCAGCATCCTCTGTCGTGGCCTCCGGTCTGTTTGTAGGGCGAAAATCGGCCCCTCGATATCGTCTTTTGATTTTTATATGATCTTCTCTCATCCTTTTGCTGACAATGGGAATCCAACCTGATCATCTTCGATCCTTATCTTTGATTCGTACCAGTCGTGGACGTCTTCCCAAATTGTTGCTTAAAACTCAAGCAGGCTTTCCTTCAATTTATGGGAAGTGTCCAAACTTTTCGGATTCAGTCCCTTGGTGAATGCTTCAGCCGTCCATTCATCCGGTATAGCCGGTAGCAACATTCTTTCCTTTTGGACTCGGTTAAAGAATTCTCGCAGCAACTCAGATCTCCTTGTGCAATTCTGAATATATCGGCCTTTTATGCTTGCACTTTTCTGGCCTCAGTGTGAGCCTTAATAAAATAATATGCGAGCATCTCAAAGGAATCTATAAAATGCTCGGGTAACAATTAATACCACGTCAAGGCTCCCCTCGTGAGAGTCTCTCCAAAATTTTTCAACAAAACAGATTCAATTTCGTGAGGAGCTAAATCATTCCCCTTCACCGCCATTGTATAGGTGGTAATATGCTTCTGAGGTTCTGAAGTTCCGTCATACTTCAGCACATCAGGTATTTTAAATCGCTTCGGGATTAATTCTAGTGTCCTGCTTGGCTTGTATGGAAATTGAGTATACTTCTTTGAGTCTGAACCTTTTAGCACCAGTGGTTAGACCATGATTTGGTCCATGCGGGCATTCACTTCCCTCATAACTGTAAGAGTTCATTCTTGAAGGGATCGTTTTTGTTATTGGGGCCGGATCCACTCCCTTAGCCCCATTGGAGCCAACTTCGCCCCTTGGGGTGCTCTTGTCGACCTTCTGCATTGTTTGATTCGCGGGAGCGCCGAGAGAAACTGGACCTCGTTTATTCGCATTATTCGAATCCTCGAACAATGCTTGATTCAACTACGTCATAACCTGTTGTTCTTGTGGAACCCTTACCGCATCAACAACATGTTCCTCTTCAGAATCATCTAGGGTTGCTTCCCGAACATGTTATGGGTACCGCCTGTCGTGGACCGATGTGGAATTGTTTCCCTCATTGTGGGTGTCACTGACTGAATCCTCGAGGTGGGACTGCTCCCCTTGAACCTCAGGATTGTGTGCATTGATAACACCATTTTCTGCAATTTTTTATGATTTTTCGCTAAGATGAATAACCAAAACACGTTAGTAAAAAGACAAGGATCAACTTAATTACACGGCTGTCTAAGCCCCATGGTGAGCACCAAACTATTTTTTCGTAAAACGGTACAGTTGAATTTATACGTGATTTTTAGACAAGTGAATTAATTTGATCCTGAAATAATGAAATAATTAAGGAATGCACAATACTTAGCCTTGAAATGAAGATAAAATACAAAGAATAATGATTCGGGAGCAGAGCTTCCGGGTACAACAGTGATGAAAACGAAGAACATGAAAAATATTGTATAAAGCTTTTTATTGATTATTACGTAGGTTTTCCAAGAAAGTCGTGTCCTTTACAATGATACCGAAATCACTATTTATAGTTGCACCCGGGGAACAAAGCCCGAGGATCATGTCCTTCTTTAATTTAAATTACGAGGGCCATTGAAGAGGGTGTAACGGTGAGCATAAATTCTTTGTAATGGGCAACGCATTAAATGCTGCGGAATATTCTCCATTAAATGCTACCGGACGAAGAGTATTTATTGCATCTTTATAAGCATTATTCTTTCCGGTGACAGATGAGATAATTGCCTTCGGTTAGCTTTCCCCTATTTTAGATTCCACGTGTCCGTCTTTTGGACAGCCACATAGCATAGCATATTTTACTTTAGACAAATCTTCCAAATAGAAGTAAAAAATCACTAAGATTTTAGTCTCCAACAAAAAAAAATGAGACAAACACAAGAAATAAATTGAATTTCTTAAGCTTGTTATAAACTTGTGTTCGAAACAGTAAGCAAATATCCGAAATAAATTGAAAAAAAATGGACAAAAGAAATAGAAACGTTATATAAATTTTTCGAGCCCAAATCTTCACTGTGTCTTTAAGGAATTAATACTCTCGCAGTACCCGAGGTATTAGATTATTTTCTCGTAAGATGAAACAAATATAGTTTTGTTGGAATATCTGTAGTTAAATTCCAGCAAACATCGAACGCAAATATAGTAACAAATCATACATCGACTCTATTTAATTTGTAAGCAAATATACAGAAGAAGACGAAGAAGAGTGCAAAATTTGTTAGAAAAATCTGAGTGTCTGTGTATTTATATAAGCAATGAATGGATGAGATGAAAAGGCAATTCAAGGCAGGTACCTATTCGGGAAGAACATGACTATGCTAGAGACAAAAAAAAAAAAATGAAAAATCAGTTGTTTTCACGCTCTTAAGAGTGATGTTATTCACGCACCATGCCATAAAAGCAATATGTGTCTAATAGGCACATTTTAATTTCGGTTAAGATGTTCAGTAGGTACAACCCTCAAATTCAATGTTTAAATGACAAGATTGAACAAGCTTAAGGGTACATCTATGTATTTATCCTAATTAAAATGTCACATCTATCAAATGGGAATATATTGGAAAACTAACTTCACATTCCATGAAAGGACATCCTCTTCCTTCTCCGATTCTTCCACAAGGAGGAGATGTGACAATCTGATAGGTTGTTTTGAGTATTAATTCTTCTTTCTATATTTCAAGGCCTCATTTAGCTCCTTTTCATGTTTCTTGGTTTGCGCACATGGTCTGTGTCGCTTTTTGAACAACTTTTATGTAAAAATATGAAGAAAATATGATTTTTAGCTTTAAAAATAACTTGAATTGACCACGGTCAATATTTTGTGAAAACGACCTCGGATCAGTGTTTTGACAATTCTGGTAAGTTCGTACTGTGATTTTGGACATGGCGTATGCTGAAATTAAAATTGAAGGCGTCACGAACGAATTTTCCCTCAGTTGGTTATCATGATGGCACCTAGTCTTAGGCACTAAGTAAGCCTAACATTTACTGAATGACAACAATAAATAAGAAAACCTAATAGTCTCGATATAGAAATCTTTACAGAATTTACAATTTCTCAAAACTGATAGTACAAGTCATAAGCTCTACGGAGTTTACTACAACTTCTAAATACAACTGTTTGGAAATAGTAAAACAGTGTGAATCCAAAATAGGAAGGTGACTTCGAAGCCTGCGAACGCGGCGACAGGTTTACCTTGAGTCTCCTCACCAAGAATCCGCACAGCTACTAATGATCAATACCTGGATCTGCACAATAATGTGCAGAGTATATTACGAGCGCACCACAGCGGTGCCCAGTAAGTATCAAGACTAACCTCGGTGAAATAGTGACAAGGACTAGTCAAGACACCCACTGGTCTTATAAACTGAACAAGCATAACTATAGGAACGACAATGCATGAATTCTACATGGAAACTACGCAATATGACTAACAATATAGTAAGTACAATAGAAAGGAAAACGACAAGTGCCAGCGGAATACCATAATGATAACATAGAAAAGTGAGCGGAAACACAACTTAAATCCGATATCGCAGATATAGCAGGGACAAATAATAACTCAGCAACTATGACAGCTCTCACGTCAGATTTTTGTCAACAGCTTCATGAGGTACCAAACCTCGGATAAATTACAACTCACGGATCTCAATACTTGAACCCTAACACTTGGCATCATGTGCCCTCATCACACCTTATAATCATGCTGACAACTCACGTGCCGAATGAAGCCATTCTCACATAGAAGGCGAGTAAACAAGGGTGTGAATCTACACTCAACAATATCAAAAAAACCTCTTATCCGTTAAGGGTGCTTAGTTTCACATGGGTGATTTTAGTCAGTCCGAACCACACCCGTGCGACAGTCAAGTTGCGCGCTTGACTCAGCCTTTCCCACACTTAGCTAAATTTCAACAAGTTTGGCCTTGACGATTTTTTAGGCAGCAAAACAGTAAGGAACACAAGCCAATACGGGAAAAACCAACCTTTGCATTAATCTCAAAAACATACAAAAGAAACCCTCACTTGCTATGATCACAAGTCGATCACTGCCCACTCTTGACGAAGAACACAAGTCGTTCTTGGCCAACACTAAGACCTGCCGAAGCCTAGCCTTAGTCCCTTTTGAAACACCTTGAAACCCTCACGTTTAACTCTTGTTTCCCACTTAGTAATTCACACGAAATTACCCACATTCTTCTGCCTAAGTCCATAAGGCCCTATTTATAGAACATAGGCAGCCCTTAAGACTTGGCAGCACATTGACACTTGTTGTCGACAGTTTTTTTCACTTGTCGGGATAAGTTTAAATCTGATCCTAAGTTGTAGTTGACATCCCCAAATACGTAGGCCATTAAACACGAAATGGGATCATGGATACAAACATAATCAGTTCATGGGAGATCATGGGGACAAGGGGAGTTGAAATGTAACCGCCAACTACTTTTCCATGTGCCTTTTGACTTGGTCAGCTATGCTTCACGCCTAAGCTTGATTTGTGCCAAGATTTAGCTCATCTTTGATATTGTTCCGCACCAATGTCTCATCTTCATTCTATCGCCATGACTTTGCCGCACACGCCCGACGCCACTGCCTTGGCCTAGTTTTCTGCCTTGCCCATGTCAATGCTCATTTCCCTCGTGCCATTGGTTGTATTTTCATTCACATAGCCTTGCCTTGGCTATTGAAAGCCTTTTCCATTCACCCGCACATGCGTCTTGCCTTAGTTTAGCCCGCACCTAGCTGCTACAACCCATATTGACATTGCCCACTGATTTTGGCGCGCATGCCGCCCTAACATTGCCCGCACTATTTTGTCAAGCCCTTTCCAAGCGTGTCTTGTCCATGCCAAGACCTTGGCCAATACTTGCCCACAATAGCCCTCATGTCAATGCCTTGTCCGTCGCCCGCAAGATCGTATTGCCCGCGCATAGACCAATGACAAGGCCATCACGCCCAATCCTTTCCACAGCCGCGCCAACGCTCGATGTCAAAGAATTGGGTCCTAACAACTTAGCCACGTGTATGCTTGTGCAAGTGTCCTAACATAGTCTATACCAGCTAGTAAGCACAAGGAAAAAAACGGACAACACGTAGAATGTTTACAGAACAAGGGAGGGATCTCCCGGGATACCGTTCCATAGTCTCAAAGTAAATATGCAGGGGGATCTCCCGGAATATCGTTCCGTAGTCCCAAAGTAAATATGCAGAACAGGGGGATCTCCCGGATTATCGTTCCGTAGTCCCAAAGTAAATATGCAGAACAAGGTGATCTCCCAGAATACCGTTCCGTAGTCCCAAAGTAAATATGCAGTGCAACCAACAGAGATAACAATTACAGCACGACAGAAACCTCGTACATCACCACAACAAGTACAACAATAACAATGCCAATAATACAAAGTACGACGAGTAAATCAGCTCAAAAACTTTAAATCACAAAGAAATGGTAGAACTCATTCACAAAGAATAACCACAGAAAAGAAGGCTAGGCGTAAAGAGAACAACTTAACAAGGGAAAACTTAAATGTAGAAACGATTCCATAATATTCAAGTCAACAATAAGGAAGCCAACAAGAGTCAAATAGTTTCAATAAAGGCAACTCAACTAAGATATAGGTTATCTAAACTCCTTTTGAGGTTGAGAAATTACGAAGGATATTCAACAATTCAATTAAGGATAAGTAACATAAGATAATCATAACTCCAACTAAGACCAACAATTATATGATGAAATAATAATAGTTTCAAGTAAAGATAAGGAGTTATGAAAAGATAGCATGATGATAGAAGAGGTAAAATCTTTAGTTAATTCAAAAGAATGAATCCTAAAGCAATTAACTCTAATTAAAGCATGTAGAGGTGAAACTAGCAAATAGGAACTCAAACGTATCAAGAACGACTTCATATACTGTGACTATAAGGACCTAAGAACCCTAAAAGGCCAACTTTCCACAAATAAGTCTGAGCACGCACTCGTCATCTCGCGTACACGGACTACAATCAACATAGAAGACTCAAATCCTAAGGGGTAGTTCCCTACACAAGGTTAGGAAACATACTTATCTCAAAGACGACAAACCGGTACTCTAAAATGAACTTCTCGGGTGAAAAGACCTCCGGATAGTTCAATCCAACCAAAATACATTCAAAGCACAAATAAAACTTATAAGAAACTATTCCGGATCATAAAGTTTCAATATTTACAAAATCCTAAAAATCGATCCAAAAGTTGACCTCGGACCCGCACTTCGGATCCCGTCAAATTTTACAAAACCCGAACACCCATTCCAATACGAGTTCAACCAAACAAAAATTATCAATTTTCGATACCATTTCGCCCTTCAATTCATGATTTTTCATTTTGAGAACTTTCTTCAAAAACTAACATTTTACTCAACTCAAAACACAAGTTAAATAAATCATAGAATATATTGAATTCTAGGTGAAGAACACTTACCCAATCGATTTGCTTAAAAAATCCACAAAAAATCGCTCAAAATCGAGCTCTACAAGTCAAGATATGATAAAAAAGGTCTAACCCTCTATTTGGGAATATATTCTGCCTGCCCAGGTATTTGTACAACACGATCGTGGAAGAAATGATGCGATCGCGTAGAAGGAAAATAGCTACTATCCAAAGGTTGCTACGTGATCGCGGAAGGTCTCATGCGATCGCGTAGTGAAGGAATTATCTTATGCCCGAAGCCACACTTCATGATCGCGAAGCAGAAGATGCGATCTCGGTTAAGGAATAATTCAATGCCCAAATGAAAGAACTATGTGAACGCAGACAGAGAAGATGTGATCACGAAGAAGGAGTAAACAGACTTTCGCGATCGTGAACGAGGTCAAGCGAACGCGATGAATAATTAATTGCTCCTCCAAATTTACTCTTCGCGAACGCGGAGGAGAAGACGCGAACGCGAAGAAGAAAACCAGATGATAGGTAACAACAGTTCAAAAATAGGAGAAAAATGGCCCATAGCCCACCCGAAACACCCTGAGGCCCCCGGGACCCCGTCTAAACACACAAACAAATTCTATAACCTAACACAGACTCGCTCGGGGTCTCAAATCATATCAAACAACGCCGAAAATGCAAATTGTGAGATGAATCAAACTATGAATTTCCAAATCTTTCAACTTCGAGAACTCGTGCCGAAACCAATCAAACCAACCCAGAACGATGCCAAATTTTGCAGACAAGTCCTAAAAGACATAGCGGAGCTGCTCGCACTCTCGGAATCACATTCCGACACCCTTACCACAAAAGTTAACTATGGGTCAAACTTCTCCATTTTCCAAACTTTAAATTTTCCTACTTTTGCTGTATTGCCTCAAATAACCCTACGACCTCCAAATCCAAATTCGGACGCACGCCTAAGTTCAACATCACCATACGAAGTTGTTGAGATCATCCAAAATCCATTCCGGATCTGTTTATACAAAAGTCAAATTCCGATCAAATTCTCACCGCTTAAGCTTCCAAACTAGAATCCTTTTAAGACCCATTGAAAGTTTGGAAAGTTATCCAATTCGACTCTGAATCACCCGGTAACTGAATTCAATCATGAACGCAAGTCGATACACATAATATGAAATTGTTCAAGACCTTACGCCGCCGAACATAGCTTAAATTCTCAAAACGACCGGTCAGGTCGTTACAGAAGGTCCCTAAATTGATTTGACTTATTTTGCCGAAAACTAATATTTGAAAGTTCGGAAATTTCCTAAGTTTTATCGTAAGTTGACTTTATAGAAAACGAGTTTGGATTTTGATGTTGAAACTTGGAATAAGTCTATATTTCTATTTCAAATTTGTTTGCAAAATATGCAATTCGAAATTGATTTGACATGATTCGGACGCTTAGATGTGATTTTAGTTCTTCTCGAGATTTCTTTAAAATTCCATTTGTTTTGATGTTCGGTTCGTAGAATTAAGTGTTATTTTGGTGATTTGTTTGTGCGACTGAGTTCATATGATGTTATTACACTTGTGTGCTTGTTTGGTTTGGAGCCCTAGGGGCTCGGTTGAGTTTCAGACGTGTTTCAGATGAGTTTGGATAATGCAAAGGTTTCTGGTGCAATGCCAGTTCTGGTGTCTGATGCAGATCTTGCATTTACAAGGTCTGGCTCGCAATTGAGAGTCTCGCCTTTGCAAGCATGGGCTGGGTGAATCTCGCATTTGCGAGAATTTTGTTCGCTTTTACGAACTGTGGTTGTTCACTTTTGCGAAGGAAGTGGTCTCATTTGCGATCACAGGCCACTTGAGTCTTGTTTGCATTAGTAAAGTTTCTGACCGCATTTGCGATGATGGAGTATTTGCATTTGCGATCTAAATGTTGCATTTGCGACTTCTGGTTTTCTGAGGCAGGGTTCACATTTGCGACCCTTGCCTCGCATTTGTGATGTTCACAATTGCGAACAAGACATTGAAATTGTGATATCTGCAGCTGGGTAAAAGAGAGAAAATCGGGATTTAGCTCATTTTACACCATTTCTCAACCCAAAACACTCTAGAGGCGATTTTTCAAGAGACTTTTCTTCCCAGATTCATTAGTAAGTGACCCTAATCCATTTTCTTTCAATTATCCATTACTTTTAATGAGAATTCAACATCAAATTTAGGATTTTCATGGTAGAAATTAGTGGTTTGGGTAGAATTGGGAATTTTTGTAAAATGGAGATTTAAACCTCAAATTGAGGTCGAATTTTGACCCAAATTACATAACTGGGCTCGGGGGTGAATAGGTAATCAGATTTTGGTCCAAACCTCGGGTTTTGACCAAGCGGGCCCCGGGTTGACTTTTTTTGACCTTTTCAAAAATGATCAAAATCGAACTTCTTTAACTGGTGGGTAGTTTTTAAAGCTTATTCTGAATCATTTGATCGATAATTTGCTTGATTTGATTGGTTTGGAGGCTTGTTCGAAAGGCAAGATCATGGTTGGTTGATTGCTTTGATTCGAGGAGTGAAGTAAGTGTTGGGTCTAACCTTGACTTGAGGGAATTAGGGATTCTTGAAGTATCTGTTATGTGAATTATGTGCGAAAAAAATGGTGTATATGCGAGGTGACTAGTGTATATACGTCGTCGTGATATTGTTTTCATGTTTTCGTTCATTTTACAATATACCTTGCTTCATGTATTAATTGTTACATGTTTTATTTGACTTCTGTGCCATAAATTGTTGCTCGTCATTTATTTGTTCTTGTATTAGATTGTCCATCCCTTCCATGACTCCATCCTTATTTGATACTTGTCTCTACTTTCTTTACTTGTATATCTAAATTGTCACATTCTTTACTTGTCTTTTGTTTGTAATATTTTTTGCCTTCTATAATTAGGTTTCACTTGCATGAGTTGTTTAATTGATAGATACCGATGAATCGGTAAAGTTGAAACTTCGAATTGTTATAGAATCTTTGATTATTATATGATTCTTTATTTCTTCGTACATTTACCCTCTTGATATAGAAATTCTTGAAAAGATGGTTGTTGAATTGTTTGTGTTGATTAAACTTTTTTGGGGAGCGGGTTGCACGCTGCAATAGAAATTGAAAGGTAATGAATTGAAATGGTGGAATAAGGACAGATTATGATATTGACAGATGATGATATGGTGGGATCGGGTTGCGCACCGCAATGGATGATATATGTGATACTTGTTTGTGATTGTTGGATTTGCCTCGATACTGTAACATGAGACTATGAGACTTGTTATTCTAGACTCACTGGTAGTTGAATTTCGAGTTCGTTTTCATGAAGTTAACTGCTTTACTTCCCTTTCCTATTTTTTGTTGTGTACGCGAGGTGACGAGTGCGTACACTAGCGAATTGTTGTAAAATCCGATTAAATCACTGAGTAGCAGCATGTTACACCTTAATTGAGTTATACTAGCATGTGTAGTTATCCTGTTTAGCGTAATTTCGTATGTCTACGAGTCTTATATGCTTATTTGAAATATGTGCAACATGTTTAGCTGAATTTCTACCTTTACTTGATTTGTATCAACCTTAGGTGTAGAATTCTTGTTGTTAATTGCTTTCTCCACCGATTTGAGTTGTGTGTTTACTTTTTGGAATACGAGGTGGTACCTCGAGAGATCCCCCTGTGTAATGACCCGGCCGGTCGTTTTGAGAGTTAGAGCCCCGATCCCCTATTAACTGCTTCCCATGTATTTATTTCTGCTGTTTTGTCTTGTTGGGAGGGTTCATGTTGGGTTTCGGAGTGAATTGAGACACTTAGTCTCTTAATTAGAAGCTTAAGTTATAAAGTCGACCGGATGTCGACTTGTGTGTAAACAAGCTCAGATTTGATTTTTGATGGTTCCGTTAGCTCCATTAGGTGATTTTGGACTTAGGAGCGCGTCCGGAATGTGATTTGGATGTCCGTAGTAGAATTAGGCTTGAATTGGCGAAAGTGGAATTTTGGAGATTTTGGTCGGTAGTGGAAATCTTGATATCGGGCTCGGAATGGGATTTCGGAAGTTGGAAAAGGTTCATAGTGTCATTTGGGACTTGTGTGTAAAATTTGAGGTCATTCAGACGAAATTCGATATGTTTCGACGACGTTTGTAGAATATGAAAATTTCAAAGTTCATTAGGCTTGAATCCGTGTATAATTCGTGTTTTTGATGGTGTTCGATGTGGTTTGAAGGCTCGAATAATTTTGTATGGTGTTTTAGGATGGGTTGGTATGTTTGGTTGAGGTCGCGGGGGCCTCAGGTGAGTTTCGGGTGCTTAACGGGTTGAATTGAGACTTAGGAAATTGCTAAAGTTGTTGTATCAGATGTAACCGGACCTGTGCACTTTGGGCCATAGGTGCAGAACTGTATAAGTGGCTATAGAACTGCAGATGCGGATATGGGCCTTGTTAGTTGGGATCGCAGGTGCGGTGAAGGGTTCGTAGAAGCGAAGCGTAGGAGCGGGTGTTGGACAGCAGGAGCGGGCTCGCAGGTGCGGCCCAGTGCTTGCAGATGCGGTCCCAGCCCATTTAAGTTGATTTTGCACCTGCGATGATTCTTCCATAGGTGCGAGACCGCAGATGCGGTCGTGGGATCGCAAAACGAGAATCGCTGGGCAGAAAAGGGGATTTTCGAGGGTTTGAAGTTCATATCACAAAATTCAATTTGGAGCTTGGTGGAAGGCGAAATTTAGAGAGATTTTTAGAGGAAGTCATTGGGTAAATTATCCTAACTCCTTTGTGATTATATTCCACTAATCTATGCTTAAATTCATACTTTAATTTTGGATTTAGGGTGAAAAATTGGGAAAAGTTCTTAGGCCGAATTTTGGGGTTTTTCTAAAAATTTCTGTATCGGATTTGGGTAATTTTTGTACGAGTGAGCTCGTGAGTGAATGGGTGTTCTTATTTGGTAACTTTTACCCGATTCCGAGACGAGGGTCTGGGGAGACTTTTTGAGCGATTTTCCAATTTCTTGCTTCAACTTTGATTCTGATCGTTAGATTAATTTCTTATAGTTATATTTATGTTATATAATTGGTTTTGGCTAGATTTGGGCCATTCGGAGCCGAATATTCGTGGAAAGAGCATAATTTCGGATTTGATTTGAGCTTTATTCGAGGTAAGTAGCTTGCCTAACTTTGTGTGGGAGAACTCCCCTTAGGATTGATAGTATTGTTGTTATATGAGTGTCGTGTACGTGAGTTGACGAGTGCGTACACGACTATTTGTTGTAAAACCCAATTTTTATTAAATAGTACATGTCTTTCCTCTGATTTGAACTTATTAGCTGATGTAGCATTCTATTAGATTAGGAAAGCATGCCTACTTACCTTAATTGTTTACTTGAACTATGTGCAACCTGTTTAGTGTTTTTTACCTGCCTTACTTAGCTTGTACTTAGGATAAATTGTGAGATTCCGTGCTATTTTTAAATCTTATTATTTTGGATGCATATTTACTTTGGGACTACGGAACGATATTCTGGTAGATCCCCCTGTTCTGCATATTTACTTTGGGACTTCGGAATGATCCGGTAGATCCCCCTGTTCTGCATATTTACTTTGGGACTACAGAACGATATTCCGGTAAATCCTCCCTATTTTGCATATTTACTTTTGGACTACGAAACGGTATTCTGGTAGATCCCCCTGCACTGTTTGGGACTACGGGACGGTATCTTGGGAGATCCCCTGATGTTATCTCTGTGTACTGAGCTATTGACTTTCTATCATTTCATCCTTTATTAAATTTCAGTACTTATTTTTAATGCAAATTTAATTCTATCTTAGTTTATCATATATATACTAGTAGGGTCCTGACCTGACCTCGTTACTACTCAACCGTGGTTAGGCTTGGCACTTACTGGGTACCATTGTGGTGTACTCACGCCTTTCCTGCACATTTTTTCGTGTGCAGATCCAGGTACATCTCACCTGCCTCATCATTAGTACAGTCGCAACAGCTTACCGGAGACTTCAAGGTACATCTGCATGCGCCCGTAGATCCTCGGAGTCCCCCCTCTATCCCTTATATTGTTTTCCCTTCCTTTATTTCTTTAGACACTATGTTATAGCATACAGTTAGACAGTTTCTCTTAGAGTTTGTGACTTGTGATTCCGGGTTTTGGGAAATATGGTGTAGAATCGAGTATTGGTTTTTACTTGTATATGCCGAGCGGCATTCTACAATTATATAGAATCTATTGAAGCTTAATTGTTCTATTATTTCTTATATTCCATTATTTTAGATGTTATTAGGCTTACCTAGTCATAGCGACTAGGTGTCGTCACGACGTCTTACGGAGGCCGAAAATGGGTCGTGACACCTTGTATATTTACTTTTAGGACTACGAGGCGGTACCTCGGGATATCCCTCTGCATATTTACTTTTGGGACTATGAGGCGGGACCTTGGGAGACCCCCCTACATATTTACTTTTGCGACTATGAGTCGATACCTAGGGAAATATCCTTGCATATTTACTTTTGGGACTACGAGACGGTATCTCGGGAGATCCCCTTGTTGAGTATTTACTTTTGGGAGTATGAGATGGTATCTCAGGAGCACCCCTGTTGTTTATCTCATTACGATGTGTTGTTATTTCTTTGTGAATTCTTAATCGAAAATACTCCGTCTTTCTTCATTTTATTATATCATCTGTCATATTATTATATCTAGTAGGGCCCGGACCTGACCTCGTCACTACTCTACCAAGGTTAGGCTTGGCACTTACTGGGTACCATTGTTGTGTACTCATTCTACTCTTCTGCACATGTTTTATGTGCAGATCCAGGTGCTTCTTATTAGCCCCGCTATTAGCTGAGAGTGTTTGTTGTTGTACGAAGACTTCAAGGTACATTTGCCGCATCCGCAGACCTAGGAGTCCCCTTTTATTCCCTTATTTCCGTACTTTCTTAGACTCTGGTGTATAAAGATACTAGTTTTCTTTTGTAGCTTGTAACTTATGATTACCATGTTTTGGGAACTCTGTGTATACTCTAGTACTGGTTTCTTGTACATGCTGAGTGTCGTTTTATCGGTTTATAGTTATATGTTGCAGTCTAGTTGTTAACTTTTATTTTCATTTATGTTATTCCACAATTTGTTAGGCTTACCTAGTCATAGAGACTAGATTCCATCACGACATCTTGCGGAGGGAGATTTGGGTCGTGACAAGTTGGTATCAGGGCTCTAGGTTCATAGGTGTCGTGAGTCACAAGCAAGTTTATTAGAGTCTCCTGAATCGGTACGGAGACGTCTGTACTTATCTTCGGGAGGCTATGGAATTGTTAGGAAACAATTACACTTCTTTGATTCCTTATCGTGCGAAATTGTTGACTTCGAAATTCTAAACTTTTGTCTTCTATTCTCTCACAGATGGTGAGGACACGTATAGGCGGATCTGATGACCAGGCACCCGCGCCCCCTATTAGAGCCACGAGAGGCCGAGAGCGGGCTGGGGTAGAGGCCGAGGACGTCCACGTGGTGCAGCCAGAGCACCCACATTAGCTACTACAGAGGAGACCCCAGTAACTCCAGCTTGAGGGCAGACACCTGAGGTACCTGTTTCTGCACCATCTCTCCAGGAGACTCTAGCCCAGTTTCTGAGCATGTTCAACACCTTAGCTCAGGCTGGATTGATTCCACTTGCTCCTGCCATATCTCAGGTCGAGGAAGGAGCACAGACTTCCGCCGCCCGTACCCTAGAGCAGCAGGTTCAGGTCGACCAGGTTCCAGAGATTATACCGATGCAGTCGGTAGCTCCAGTTCAGCCCGAGGTTAGGGCAATAGTTTCGGAGGCGGAGCAGCTCAGACTTGAGAGGTACAAGAAGTACCACCCTCCTACCTTCAGTGGATTGGCATCAGATGATGACTAGGGTTTTCTGGAGGACTGTCACCGTATTCTCCGTACTATGGGTGTACCTGAGTCGAGTGGGTTGCTTTAACTACATTTTAGCTTAGAGGTGTAGCCTATTAGTGGTGGCATGCTTATGAGTTGGCTAGACCAGCTAAGGCATCTTCACTTACATGGACTCAGTTCTCGAACATGTTCTTGAGGGAGTATGTTCCCCAGAGTCTCAGAGATGCATGGCGTGCGGAGTTTGAGAAGTTGCACCAGGGTTCTATGACTGTGTCAGAGTATGCAATTTGCTTAAGTGATTAGGCCCAAGATGCACCAGCCTTGGTTGCTACAGTTCGAGAGAGGGTCCGTTAGTTTATCGAGGGACTCCACCCAGTATCAGGCTTAGCATGACCCGGGAGTTGGAGATGGATATTTCGTACCCGAGATTAATTCTAGGATATTGGAGGGTATGCTTACTCGGGAGAAAGAGGAGAGGGAGGCCAAGAGGTATCGAGAGTCTGGAACTTATAGTGGTACTCGTTCCCCAGTTGTAGTTCATCATTGTCATGGCCCAAATCCTAATCTAGGTCGCGATGGCGCCCAACACCGATGTTAGGCAAGCCAACACAATTAGTCTAGTGAGTTCCATTTAATTTTATAAAACTTTATTAACAATACTCGAGTTTTTGTCACAAGCATGAGAAAATAACAAATATCAAAGAAAAATTTAATTGCAATGATCAAGAAGTTAAATTTAAATAGTTACATTTCCAAAAGAATAGTCTACCAATGTGTGTGCCAGGAACTGGTGTCACAAGTATACAAGCATCTAGTAAAATAAATCAAAAGAATGCGTCTGTCCTACTGTCTGAGAGGATATAAACAGAATAACAAAAGGGAAATACTCCAACGTGCTGCTGAGCGGCATCAAGAGAAGCATCTCACCGTGGAATCTCTGATCTCGTGAAGTCAAGAACGTGCTCTGGACTGATAACCAGATGCACCTGCCTCAGAACCTGTACAATTAAGTACAGAAGCGTAGCATGAGTACATAAACATTATGTACCCAGTAAGTATCCAGTCTAATCTCGAAGAAATAGTAACGAGAGGTCGACTTGACACTTACTATGGCCAAAACAATTTATCTAAATATAAGGCTACACATGAATATCAAAGATGAATAACAATAAGGACAAGAAATGACAAGTCTTTTCACAGGTACATTTATGTGTCAACTGCTATCAAACAGGTTACTAATTTATTCTTCAGGGCCTTTTTAACGGTTTAACAATTATAGGAAAATACCAAGCAATTAGCATGCGCATAATATGCCAAGGACGTACAACCCGATCTAACATAAAGTAAATGTGCACTGCCGAAGGGTCGAACGACGCGAACCATAGATGTATCTATTAACCTGCCGAGGCGAGCGAACTGCTCCCATGAGAGTAGTGGAAGAAATCACCCCGCTCGCAGAATATAATTGCGAAGCGGTTTCACATAAACATAACACATTCTCCTCAATCCATTATTCAAAATAATTATTTACTTGAAACCTTTAAATTATTAAGATATTGATATAAACTTTCACTGAATGTTGATAGCGCATGTAAATCAATTAGCAATGTTCACAAGGCATGGTGTAAACCTAAACTACCCGTACATAGCAAGAATAGTCACTACGCGCGGACCCTCGTCACCTAGTACGTACGTAGTCCCCCACAATTATTCACATGTTCAATTATTTCACCTAGGGGGAAGGTTCCCTCTTACGAGGTTAGAAAGGCGATTTACCTCGTATCAAGCCTACTTCCCGATTCAAGAATGTGCCTGAATCTCCAAATTCATCGCCCAACAACTCGAAACTAACCAAACATTACATAAATTAATGAATCCATGCTCAAAAGTTCACAAATTTCCTATTTAGATGGACCCAACCTAGTTTGCAAGATTTCTAAAATTCACCCCCCGGGCCCACATTCTCGGATTCCGGAAATATTTAAGGGAAGTTGTTACCCATAACCTAAGGATCAATAATGTATGATTTTTACTAGATTCCATAACAAATTTCGTGGCTAAATCCTGTTTTTATCAAAACCCTAGGTGTTACTCTAAACCCATAATTTTCACTAATCTTTGTGGGTTAATCTACCCAAAAACAAAGTAATAAACTCACATTAAGTAGGAAATACATTACCTCAAGGTGCTAAGTCGAAATCTCTTCTTTGGGAGCTCCTAAATTTCCCAAGGTTGTAATAAATACTCTCAAATATGCCTAAGTCTCGATTTTAAAACGACCTCACTAGCAGGGATCGCACCTGCGGAAGGGGGACCGCACCTGCGGCTCCGCTTCTACGAAGGAAGGACCGCATTTGCGGATCCTGGGCACCCTCTCGATGGCTGCGTCTGCGAGGCTTCGACCACACATGCGGTCTCGCACCTACGGCTGGCCAATCACAGGTGCGATCGCACCAGATCTGGTGCACCAGCAGCTCTTTTAGAGCTTGAACTTGCCTCGCGCGACGTCCGAATGGAATCCGGGGCCCCCAGGCCCTGTCCAAACATGCCAACAAGTTCTAAATCATAAAATGGACTGGCTCGAACCTTCGGAACGCCCGAAACAATATTAAATCTTGGAATCATACCCCAAAACCAACTAAATTCAACTTATAAACTTTAAGTTCTTAAATTCACTTCCAACACGCCGAAACATACTTATTCAGAACGACACCAAATTTTTCCGAGCAAGTCATAAATGACACTACGGAAAGATTCCCGGTCTCGGAATACCTTTCAGACCTGGATATCACCAAAACACGTTCCAAACCTCAATTTTTGAACTTCAAGAATCATATTTCACTATTTGGCGCCAAAACGCCCCCGGGTCATCCAAAACCCGTTCCGAACATACGCCCAAGTCCGAAATCATCATAAAACCTATTGGAATCTTCAAATCCCGATTCCGAGGTCGTTTACTAAAAATGTTGACCGAAGTCAAACTTGGCCTTTAAGGCCAACCTTAAGGAACTAAGTGTTCCAAATCCAACCCAAACTCTTCCAAATCCCAAACCAACCATCCCTGCAAGTCATAAACTAGTAAAAGCAAGTACGGATAGTCTTATTTAGGAGTACGAGGTTCTAGAAAGCAAAACGACCGATCGGCTCGTTACATTCTCTACCTCTGAAACAAACGTTCTTCCTCGAACGGGCCTAGAATCATACCTGGAGTGTTGAATAAGTGTGGATATCTGCTCCGCGTGTCCTCCTCGGACTCCCAAGTGGCCGCCTCGACTGGTTGGCCCCTCTACTGGACCTTCACGGCGAAAACCCTCTTAGACCTCAATTAGCGATCTTGCCTGTCAATAATGGCAATTGGCTCCTCCTCGTAGCCCAACCTCTTATCTAGCTGAATAGTACTGAAGTCTAACACATGCGATGAGTCGGCGTGGTACCTCCGGAGCATAGACACATGAAAACGCGGATGAACTCCTGATAAGCTGGGAGGTAAAGCGAACTCATAGGCAACCTCCCCAACTCGCCTCAACACCTCAAATAGACCTATAAACCTTGGGCTCAGCTTGCCCTTCTTTCCGAATCTCATAATACCCTTCATCAGCGAGACTTTCAAGAGAACCTTCTCGCCGACCATAAATGATACATCACGCGCCTTCTGATCCGCGTAACTCTTCTGTCTGGACTGTGCTGTGAGAAGCCTCTCCTGAATCATCTTTAGCTTTTCCAAGGCATCCTTTACCAAGTCAGTACCATATAGCTTAGCTTTGCCAGGCTCAAACCACCCGATGGGAGAACGGCATCGCCGACCATATAAAGCCTCAAATGGAGCCATCTCAATGCTGGACTGATAGATGTTGTTGTACGCAAACTCGGACAAGGGCAAGAACTAATCCCACTGCCCTCCAAAGTCAATACACATGCTCAGAGAATGTCCTCAAATATCTGTACTCTTCGCTCCGACTGCCCGTCGGTATGAGGGTGAAATGATGTGCTGAGCTCTACACGAGTTCCCAACTCACTCTGTACGGATCTCCAGAAATGCGAGGTGAAATGAGGACCTCTATATGATATGATGGACACAAGCACACCGTGTAACCGGACTATCTCGAATGTAGATATGAGCCAACCTCTCTGAAGTATAAGTAGTGGCCACTGGAACTAAATGTGCTAACTTGGTCAACCTGTCTTCAATAACCCAAACCGCATCAAACTTCCGCAAGGTTTGCGGTAACCCAACTACAAAGTCCATAGTGATGCGCTCCCATTTCCACTCAGGTATAGGCATCTGCTGGAGTAGGCCTCGTGGCCTCTGGTGCTCATACTTAACCTGTTGGCAATTTAGAAATCTAGCCACATGCTCCACTATGTCTTTCTTCATCCGCCACCCCCAGTAGTGCTGCCTCAGGTCATGATACATGTTCGTAGCACCAGGATAAACAGAATACCGTGAACTCTGAGCCTCTTCTAGAATCCTCTCCCTCGGGCCATCAACATTAAGAATACATAGGTGACCCTGAAGTCGTAGAACACCATCCTCGCCAATATAAACCTCCTTGGTGCCACCATGTAGTACCATCTCTCTGAGAACTGCCAAGTGCAGATCATCGAAATGCCGAGCCTCGATCTGCCCCAATAATGAAGACTGAGCAATAACACATGCAAGAACTCGGCTGGGCTCTAAAATGTTCAGCCTCACAAGTCTGTTAGCTAAGGACTGGATGTCCAGGGCTAGTGGCCTCTCCTCCGCTGAAATGAATGCCAAGCTACCCATATACTCTGTCTTCCTGCTTAAGGCGTCTGTAACCAAATTCGCCTTGTCGGGATGATAAAGAATGGTGATTTTATAATCCTTCAGTAACTCAAGCCACCTACGATGCCTCAAATTAAGGTCCCTTTGCTTGAACAGGTGCTGCAAACTGCGGTGGTCTGTATAAACCTCACAAGACACTCCATAAAAGTAATGCCTTCAAATATTATGAGCATGAACAATCACTGCCAACTCCAAATCGTGCACGGGGTAGTTCTTCTCATGAATCTTCAACTGACGTGAAGCATATGAAATAACTCGTCCCTCTTGCATAAATACACATCCTAAGCCATTGCGTGAAGCGTCACAATAAACTGTATACATCCCTGAACCGGAAGGCAACACTAGAAGTGGTGTTGTGGTCAAAGCTGTCTTGAGCTTCTGGAAGCTCACCTCACACTCGTCGGACCATCGGAATGGGGCACCCTTCCGGGTCAACCTAGTTAGAGGGGCTGCAGTAGATGAAAATCCCTCTACAAACCCACGATAATAACATGCCAATCCCAAGAAACTCCTGATCTCGATCGGTGAAGTAGGGCGTGGCCAACTCTGAACTGCCTCAATCTTCTTAGTATCCACCTTGATACCCTCTCCGAACACCACATGTCCCAAGAATTCTACAAAATCTAACCAAAACTCACACTGGGAGAACTTAGCATACAACTTTTGTTCTCGCAAGGTCTGGAGCGCTATTGTCAAATGCTTCTCGTGCTCCCTCAGGCTACGTGAGTAGATCAAGATGTCATCAATAAAGAGAATGACAAAGGAATCAATATAAGGCCTGAGTACCCTATTCATCAAATCCATAAATGTTGTTGGGGAATTAGTCAAGCCAAAGGACATCACCAGGAACACGTAATGACCATATCTAGTACGGAAGGCAGTCTTCGGAACATCTGAGTCCTGAATCCTCAACTGATGATACCCCGATCTCAGGTTGATCCTAGAAAACACCCTATCACCCTGCAACTAGTCAAACAAATTATCGATGCGCGACAACGTGTACTTGTTCTTGAAGGTAACTTTGTTCAACAGGCGGTAGTCAATACACATCCGTATAGTCCCATCCTTCTTCTTCACAAATAACACTGGAGCACCCTAAGGAGATACACTCAGTTTGATAAACCCCTTAGCTAGCAATTCCTCGAGTTGTTATTTCAATTCTTTCAATTCTTTTGGATCCATAGGTACGGTGGAATGGATATAGGATGGGTACCTGGAGTCAAGTCAATACAGAAATCGATATCACGCTTTGGCGGCATGCCTGGGAGGTCAGAAGGAAACACATCGGCAAAATCCCGAACTACTGGCACTAAACCAATCGTCGGAGACTCTGGGGTGGTGTCCCGCACATAAGCGAGATAAGCCAAACAACTCTTCTTGACCATACGTCGAGCCTTCAGAAAAGATATAACCCGAATAGCTGCACTAACTGAGGAACCTCTCCACTCTAGTATCGGCAACTCAGGTTTGGCTAATGTAACAGTCTTGGCATGGAAATATAAGATGGAGTGATAAGGAGATAACCAGTCCATGCCCAGGATGACCTCAAAGTCGGTCATATAAAGTAACAAAAGGTCCGCCTTGGTCTTGAACCCAAAAAATGCGACCACACAAGACTGATAGATCTGGTCCATAACCGCAGAATCGCCCACAGGAGTGGACACATAAACAAGAGTACCCAAAGACTCACGAGGAACATCTAGGAAATGAGCAAACAAAGATGATACATATGAATAGGTAGACCCTGGATCAAAGAATATTGAAGTCTCTCTACTGCAGATGGAGATAATACTTGTGATGACGGCGTCTAAGGCCAATGCATCTGGTCTGGCCGGATATCATAGAATCTAGGACGATCCCTACCCACTTGTCCTCCACCTCTGGGTGGCCTGACTGATGGTGCTGAAATTATAGGCTGATGGCCCTACTGCACTGCCTTTCCCCGAAGCCTGGGGCAAAACCTCTTCATATAACCTGGATCCCCACACTCATAACAAACTCTCGGCACCATAGACTGTTTCCCTGAAGACTAGCCCTGGTGGCCGGAATACCCACCGGAGAAACCCTGAATGGCTAGAGGACGTTATGAACTCTTTGACATGGCATTGGAATAGGCGCTGGAAGAACCCTGATGACCAGAATACCCGCCAGAGGAACCCTGAATAGCTGGTGGGCGATAAGAACTCTCCGGCAGGCACTGAAATAAGGCCTCACTGGAGCACCTCGAGGAGGTGGTGGTGGTGCTAACCTGACCTCTGCCCTAGTCGGAGCACCTCAAAAATCTCAAAAAAACCGAGACCTCTTATCCTGTTGTCCCTGCTCTCTACCCCTTAGACGATAGCCCTCAATCATGCAAGAGATCTCCACTACTAGTTGATAAGGAGTCCCCATATCCACCTCTCGGGCCATGTTGGCCCTAATACCAGAGTGCAACCCTGCGACAAATCTCCGCACTCTCTTTGCGTCAGTAGGAAGTATCATAAGTGCAGGACGAGACAACTCAGAAAACTTCTCCGTGTAGTCGGTCACTGATATCTAACCCTGCTCAAGCTGGTACCGCAACTCTTCCCTCTCGGAGGGTGGAATATACTTGTCCAGAAAAAGCTGCGTGAACTGCTCCCAAGTGATAGGGGAGAATCCGTTGGCCTGCCAAGAACATAAGACTGCCAGCATCTACGGGCCCTACCCTCCAACTAAAAAGTGGTGAAGTCAACCTCATGGGACTCCAGTATCCTCATGTTGTGCAGTCTGTCCCTGCACCTATCAATGAAATCTTGAGCATCCTCATGACACTGGCCCCTGAAGACAGGAGGGTGAAGTCTAGTTCATCTGTCCAATAACTTCTGCGGATCACCGTCCGCAACTAGTCGGGGCTCAGGTGCTACTGCTGTAACGGCTGGGCCCCGCCCACGAGTAGAGTACCCGAAGTTTGATAAACCGCAGCTGCATGTCCTGGGGCCTAGAAAGTAGGGGTCTATGCTACCCCTCCCGCCTAAGATGTGGTCGGGTCCGTTGGAAGTAAACCATCCTGGGTCATAGTGTCCATGAACCGCATCATACAACCCATGACCTCCTGAAAGACCGACGCTGTCATAAAATCCACCGGGGCAGAATCTGCTACGGGCACCTCGCCTTGCTCCTCAAAGATAGGGTCCTCTGCTGGTGGTGCAACTGGGGCAGCTCTAGGACGCCCCCGTCCCCTACCTCGGGTCGGTTCCCTCCCCCGGCCTCTCCCTCGACCTCTAGCAATGGGGGAGCGGCCCCTCCCGGGTCTGGAACGTCGGTTGTGCGCGTCCTTACCATATGTGAGAGAATAGAAGAGTGAGATTTAATATACTATCAACTGCATGACAGAAGATGAATAAAGAGAGATTTCTTAACACCCTATAGCCTCCCAAAGATAAATACAGACGTCTCCATACCGATCCGCAAGACTCTATTAGGTTTACCCGTTACTTATGAGACCTACGTGAACCTAGAGCTCTGATACCATGTTGTCACGACCCAAATCCTAATCTAGGTCGCGGTGGCGCCCAACGCCGATGTTAGGCAAGCCAACACAATTAGTCTAGTGAGTTCCATTTAATTTTATAAAACTTTATTAACAATACTCGAGTTTTTGTCACAAGCATGAGAAAATAACAAATATCAAAGGCAAATTTAGTTCCAATGACCGAGAAGTCAAATTTAAATAGTTACATTTTCAAAAGAATAGTCTACCAATATGTGTGCTAGGAACTGATGTCACAAGTATACAGGCATCTAGTAGAAGGAATCAAAAGAATGTGTCTATCCTATTGTCTGAGAGGATATAGACAGAATAACAAAAGGTAAAGACTCCAACGTGCTGTTGAACAACATCAAGAGAAGCAGCTCACCGTGGAAGCTCTGATCTCGTGAAGTCAAGAACGTGCTCCGGACTGATAACTAGATGCACCTGCCTCGGAACCTTTACAATTAAGTACAGAAGCGTAGCATGAGTACATAAACATTATGTACCCAGTAAGTATCCAGTCTAATCTTGAAGAAATAGTGACGAGAGGTCGACTCGACACTTACTAGGGCCAAAAAATTTTATCTAAATATAAGGCTAAGCATGAATATCAAAGATGAATAACAATAAGGAAAAGAAATGACAAGTCTTTCCACATGTATCTTTATGTGTCAATTCCTATCAAACATGTTACTAATTTATTCTTCAGGGCCTTTTTAATGGTTTAACAATCATAGGAAAATACCAAGCAATTAACATGCGCATAATATGTCGAGGACGTGCAGCCTGATCCAACAGAAAGTAAATGTGCACTGTCAAAGGGTCGAACGTCGTGAACCATTGATGCCTCTATTAACCTGCCGAGGCGAACGATCCGCTCCCATGAGAGTAGTGGAAGAAATCACCCCGCTCGCGGAATTTAATTGCGAAGCGGTTTCACATAAACATAACACATTCTCCTCAATCCATTATTCAAATTAATTATTTACTTGAAACCTTTAAATTCTTAAGATATTGATATAAACTTTCACTCAATGTTAATAGCGCATGTAAATCAATTAACAATGTTCACAAGGCATTATGTAAACCTAAACTACCCGGACATAGAAAGAATAGTCACTACGCATGGACCCTCGTCACCTAGTACGTACGTAGTCCCCCACAGTTATTCACATGATGAATTATTTCACCTAGGGGGAAGTTTCCCTTCTACGAGGTTAGAATGGAGACTTACCTTATATCAAGCCTACTTCCCGTTTCAAATATACGCCTGAATCTCCAAATTCATCGCCCAACAACTCGAAACTAATCAAACATTATATAAATTAATCAATCCATTCTCAAAAGTTCAAAAATTTCCTATTTAGATGGTTACTCTATCTAGTTTGCAAGATACCTAAAATTCACCCCCAGGCCCACATGCTCGAATTTCGGAATTTTTTAAGAGAAGTTGTTACCCATAACCTAAGGATCAATAATATATGATTTTAACTAGATTCCATTAAATATTTCGTGGTTAAATCCTATTTTTATCGAAACCCTAGGTTTTACTCTAAACCCATAATTTTCACTAATCTTTGTGTACTAATCTACCCAAAAATTAAGTTTTAAACTCACATACAGTAGGAAATACATTACCACAATGTTCTAAGTTGAAATCTCTGCTTAGGGAGCTCCTAAATCGCCCAAGTCTTGATCTTAAAATGACCTCACTGCCTCTAGTGCTTTCGCACCTGCGGCGAGTGGACCGCACCTGCGGTCTCGCTTCTGCGAATCAAGGTCCGCATCTGCAGAAAGGGAGGGGCTGGCAGGGATCGCACCTACGGAAAAGGGCCCGCACCTGCGGCTCCGCTTCTGTGAAGGAAGGACCGCATCTGCGGATCCTGGGCACCTTCTTGATGGCCACATCTGTGAGGCTTTGACCGCACTTGCGGTCTCACACCTGCGGCTGGCCAATCGCAGGTGCGGTCGCACCAGATCTGGTGCACCAGCAGCTCTTTTAGAGCTTGAACTCGCCTCGTGCGATGTCCGAATGGAATCTGGGCCCCCCGAGGACCCGTCCAAACATGACAACAAGTTCTAAATCATAAAACAAACTCTTCGAATCTTCGGAACGCCCGAAACAACATTAAATCTAGGAATCATACCCCAAAACCAACTAAATTCAACTTATAAACTTTAAGTTCTTAAATTCAATTCCAACACGAACGTACTTATACTACTCGGAACGACACCAAATGTTTGCGATCAAGTCATAAATGACACTACGGAACTATTCCCGGTCTCGGAATGCCGTTCGGACCTCGATATCACTAAAACACGTTCCAAACCTCAATTTTTGAACTTCAAGAATCATATTTCACTATTTGGCGCTGAAACGCCTCGATTCATCCAAAACCCATTCCGAACATACGCCCAAGTCCAAAACCATCATACGAACCTATTAGAACCTTCAAATCCCGATTCCGAGGTCGTTTACTAAAAATGTTGACCGAAGTCAAACTTCATCTTTAAGGCCAACCTTAAAGAACTAAGTGTTCCAATTCCAACCCAAAATCTTCCGAACTAACCATCCCTTTAAGTCATAAACCAGTAAAAGCAAGTACGGATAGTATTATTTAGGAGCACGGGGTTCTAGAAAGAAAAACGATCGATCGAGTCATTACAGTCATGGTAGGGGCTATGTGAGTCGCCCCCGTTCATTCATCACTTCTAACCATTAGTGGTATTCTGGACCCTTCTAGGCCCTAAGATCCTTATTATGCACCGCCAGTATCTAGTGCACCTCCTGCACGAGGTACTTTTAGCGGTCAGTCCAGCAGACCTAGCCTGAGCCAATCACAGCACCCACGCCCTCTTAGAGCTTGTTTTGAGTGGCGACACTCTCCAAATGGTAAGGGATTTCCCCAGACTTAGGAGGAGTGAACCTCCACAGACTTCTCAGGAACCGCGTGCTCCACTAGGTCCTCAGGCTATGATTACAACACTAGCTACCTCCCCACCCGCTTTGCCAGCTCGAGGTAGAGGTCTGGGAGGTAGAGGTCTCCCTAGAAGGGGAGGCCAGGCAAGATATTATGCTCCCCCTGCTCGTACAGAGGCAGTTTCTTCATACTTTGTCATTACAGGTGTTGTTCCGGTCTGTCATAAAGATGCATCAGTTTTATTTTATCCAAGCTCCACTTATTCCTATATGGCATCTTATTTTGCCCCGTATTTGGGTGCATCTCGTGATTCTTTGAGTTCTCCTGTTTATGTGTCTATACCTGTGGGAGATCTATTGTTGTTGACCGTGTGTATCGATCATGTTTTGTTGTTCTTAGTGGTTTTGAGACCAGAGCCAACTTATTATTGGTCAGTATGGTAGATTTTGATATTATTTTGGGCATGGACTGGTTGTCTCCCTATTATGCTATTCTTGATTTTCACGTCAAGACTGTGACGCTGGATATGCCAGGATTACCGTGATTAGAGGGATAATAACTGTAGAGTATACTCCTAGCAGATTTATTTTATTTCTTAAAGTTCAACGAATGGTTGAGAAGGGGTGTGACGCGTATCTAGCTTATGTGAGACATGTCAGTATTGATACCTCTACAGATGAGTCAGTTCAAGTAGTGAGGGACTTTTCCAGATGTATTTCCAGCTGATCTTCCGGGCATGCCTCCCGACAGAGCTATTGACTTCGGTATTGATTTGTTGCCGAGAACTTAGCCCATCTCTATTCCTCTATATCGTATGGCTCATCCTGAGTTGAAGGAGTTGAAGGATCAGTTACAGGAGTTACTTAATATGGGTTTCATTCGGCCTAGTGTGTCACCTTGGGGTGCTCCGGTCTTGTTTGTGAAGAAAAATGATGGTTCTATGCGTATGTTCATTGATTATCGCTAGTTAAACAAAGTTACAGTAAATAATAGGTATCCATTGCCTCGTATTGATGACCTATTTGATCAGTTACAGGGTGTCAGGGTATTTTCCAAGATTGACTTATGTTCAGGCTATCATCAGTTAAAGATTCGAGAGCCAGATATCACGTAGAATGATTTCAGGACTCGGTATGGTCACTACGAGTTCCTTGTGATGTCATTTGGGCTGACTAACGCCCCGATAACATTTATGCACTTGATACACAGTGTGTTCCATCCCTATCTTGACTTAGTCGTCATTGTGTTTATTGACAACATTTTGGTCTACTCTCGGACTCGGGAGGATCATGAGCAGCACCTGAGGATTATGCTTCAGACCTTGAGAGAAAAGAAGTTATATGCAAAATTTTCCAAGTGTGAATTTTGGCTAAACTTAGTGGAATTCTTGGGTCATGTGGTTTCTAGTGAGGGGATCAAGGTGGATCCGAAGAAGGTTGAAGCAGTGGAGAGTTGGCCCAAACCATCCTCAGCTACGGAGAACTGGAGTTTTCCTGGTTTGGCAGGGTATTACCGTCGATTTATAGAGGGTTTCTCATCTATTGCAGCACCTATGACCAGGCTGACCCAGAAGGGTGCTCCGTTCAGGTGGACATAGGAGTGTGAGGAGAGCTTTCAGAAGCTCAAGACAACTTTGACTATAGCCCCAGTATTGGTACTACCTACAGGTTCAGAATCTCATATTGTATATTATGATGTGTTTGGATTGGTCTCGGTGCGGTGTTGATGTAGGACGGTAGGGTGATTTCCTATGTCCAGAAAGTTGAAGGTGCATGAAAATAACTATCATGTCCACGACCTTGAGTTAGCAGCTATTGTTCATGCCTTGAAGATTTGGTGGCACTATTTGTACGGTGTCCCTTGTGAGATCTACACCGATCACCAGAGTTTCCAGCATCTGTTCAAACAGAAGGATCTTAACTTGCATCAACGGAGGTGGTTGGAGCTGCTTAAGGATTATGATATCACTATTTTGTACCTTCCCGAAAAGGTCAATGTGGTGGTTGATGCCTTGAGTCGCCAGGCGGAAAGTTTGGGGAGCTTAGCATATCTACCAGCAGCGGATAGGCCATTGGCATTGGATGTTCAGGACTAAGCCAACCAGTTTGTTAGATTGGATATTTCTGAGCTGAGTAGAGTTTTGGGTTGTGTGGTATCTCGATCTTCTCTTTATGATCATATCACGGAGCATCAGTATGATGACCATCATCTGCTTGTCCTTAAGGACACAGTTCAGCACGCTAATGCTGAAGAGGTCACTATTGGAGACAATGGTGCATTGAGGATGCACTACAGGCTATGTGTGCCCAATGTAGATGGTTTACGTGAGTTGATTCTCTAGGAGGCTAACAGTTTGCGGTACTCAATTCATCCGGGTGCCGTGAATATGTATCAGGACTTGATGCAACATTACTGGTGGTGGAGAATGAAGAAGGACATAGTGGAATATGTAGCTCGGTGTCTAAATTTCTAGCAGGTAAAGTATGGGGATCAGCGACCATGTGGATTGCTTCAGAAGTTAGAGATTACAGAGTGGAAATAGGAGCAGATCACTATGGATTTCGTTGTTGGGCTTCCACGGGCTCAGCGGAAAGTTTGATACAGTTTATAGATAGGCTGACCAATTCAGCTCATTTTATTCCTGTGATGGCTACATATTCTTCTGAGCAACTGGCTCGCATTTATATCCGCGAGTTTGTCAGACTTCATGGTATGCTAGTATCTATCATCTCTGACCGGGGTACATAGTTTACTTCACGGTTCTGGAGGGCCGTACAACATTAAAGTTTGAGCTCACTATTCAAATATTAGAGTATATGCTATGTGCGTGTGTGATAAATTTTGGAGGTTCTTGGGATCAGTTCTTGCCATTTGCGGAGTTTTCCTACAACAACAGTTATTAGTCGAGAATCCAGATTGCACCGTATGAGGCTTTGTATGGTAGGCGGTATCAGTCCCCAGTAGGTTAATTCGAGCTGGGCGAGGCTAGGTTATTGGTTACAAACTTAGTTTAGGATGCTCTAGAGATGGTTAAGGTGATTCATGATCGACTTCGCACAGCCCAGTCTAGACAGAAGAGTTATGCAAATCGGAAGGTTAGCGATGTTGCATTCATGGTTGGAGAGTGGGTTCTGCTCCGGGTGTCAACCATGAGGGTGTTATGAGGTTTAGAAAGAAGGAAAAGCTGAGCCCAAGGTTTACTGGCCCATTCGTGGTGTTACAACATTTTAGGGAGGTTTCTTATGAGCTTGCCTTGCCTTCCAACCTAGAAGGAGTCCATCCGTTATTTCATGTTTCTATGCTCCTGAAGTATCACGGTGATCCGTCCCATGTGTTGGATTTCATCTTAGTCCAGTTGGACAAAGATTTATCTAATGTTGAGGAGCCGATGGCTATTTTGGAAAGGTAGGTGCGAAAGCTGAGGTCAAAGAACATTGCTTCAGTGAAGGTTCAATGGAGGGGTCGGCGAGGAGGAGACTTGGGACACCGAGCATGATATGTGCAGCCGTTATCCTCATCTTTTCATCAGTTCAGGTATATCTATATACTCGTTCGAGGATGAATGGTTGTTTTAAAAGGGGGAGTATGTAACGACTCAGACGGTCGTTTTGAGAGTATTAGCCCCTATCCCCTATTTACTGCTTCCCTCGTATCTTTTACTGCTTATGTGACTTGCCGGGAGGTTCTGCTTGTGGTTTCAGAGTGATTTGGAACACTTAACCCTTAAAACGTAAGTTTGAATTCTAGAATTTTGACCGTAGTTTGAACTGTGTGTAGACGACTCCGGAATTGAGTCTTTTCGATTCCGTTAGCTCCATTGGGTGATTTTGGATGTAGGAACATGTCCGGATTGTGTTTTGGAGGTCTCTAGCTGAATTAGGCTTAAAATGGCGAAAGTTGAATTTTTGGGAAGTTTGACCAGGAGTGAACTTTTTGATATCGGGGTCGGATTCCGATTCTGGAAGTTGGAGCAGGTTCGTAATGTCAATTATGACTTGTGTGCAAAATTTGAGGTCAATCGGACGTGATTTGATAGGTTTCGGCGTCTGTCACACCTCATTTATTATACGCCCCCAAAGGGGTATGGGAGTTCTTCCAATTAAAGTGACATTATTCGAAATG
>MDKI01167513.1:0-49570 GCA_005239505.1 Nicotiana paniculata
TTTAGTGTTCTCTTGAATAGATTAATTGTTTGGGTTTAATTTAGTTGATAGTTAATCACAAGTTTCTGTGGGTACGATATCTGGACTGACAATCCTATATTAATTATCGACCACGCATACTTCCGTATGCGTTTGGGACCAACACTACGTGACGGGCGTGTGGGTGTATACCGCGAGGGATAAAGACTTGGTCCGTCCCGTGAGGTTGTGAGGCCTAATGGCCATTATCTGTGTTTATGTATTTACATGTTGATGAACTTGACTGCCTTCATGTTAGAGGTCATGCTTAGGCTTTAATGCACACATTATTGCACTCAGTCATAGAAATTATTGTACATGTTTCCCTCAGTCTCTACTATCTTGCTGATACGCTGTAATACTTGATTTGGGCTGTGTTCCCTTTATTTGTTGGAAGTTGTGAGGCTAGAGAGGTAAATGACTGAGTGAGGCCGAGGGCCTGTTGTGAGATATTTGATATCATAGCACGTGAGTTGTCCGTGCGGATCCAGGTATTGATACCATAGCATGTGAGTTGTCCGTGTAGCACGTGAGTTGTCTGTGCGGATCCAGAGATTGATATTATAGCACTTGAGTTGTCCGTGCGGATCCAGGTATTGATACCATAGCACGTGAGTTGTCCGTGCGGATCCATAGAATTATATTATGGCACGTGAGTTGTCCGTGCATAGCGCTTGGGCTGTAGAAGCCCCTCTGGAGTCTGTACACCCCCAATGAGCGCAAGTACCTATTGAGTGCTGAGTGACGATTGTCGAGTGTTGAGTGATGGAGTGACATTGCTGTGAGGTTTCTTTTACTTTTGTTGCTGCTGCATTTACCTGTCAAATTTCTAGAATTTGTTGATTTATGGAAATTACATGCTTAACTCGGTTTATACTTAATTGTGAAAATAAATAATTGGATTGTTCTGCTTAGATTGTTACTACTACTCAGTTCCTTAGTTATTTCTGTTACTACTGAGTCGGTTGTACTCATACTACACCATGCACTTCATGTGCAGATCCAGGTGAGTTAGAGCGCCGCGATTGTTGAGTTCAGAGCAGCTATCTGTGGAGACTGCAAGGTAGTTGCTAGCGTCTGTAGGACCTTGTTACTCCTTTTATCATCTATTTATCTTTTGGGCTGTATTGACAGTTAGACAGTTTATATATCTTAGTTCATAGATTTAGACGCTCGTGAATTAGTGACACCCCAATGTTTGGGGCTCGTTTCCGTATTTTCTATATTGATATTTAGAATTTGGTTAGTTTATGAGAAACTCAAGTATTGGAAATGTTTTATTAAATTCTTATAATCAAATTAGTAATAATATTTTGGGAAACAGGCTTGCCTTGTATCACGATAGGCGCCATCACGACATGGTTAGGTTTGGGTCGTGACAAATCCAAAGAACTTCTAATAGTTTTTCATTATCTCTGTCTCATTATATTGAGAAAATGTTTTGAAAAGGTTTAATTATTTTGGTGTAGCACCTGTGAGAACTCCTTATGATCCTAGCATACACTTGAGAAAGAATAAGGAATCTAGTGTTTCTCAAACTGAATATGATAAGATAATTGGTAGTGTAATGTATCTCATTAATTGTACACGACCTGATATTTCTTATGCTATTAGTATATTGAGTAGATATACTCACAACCCAAGTAGTGAACACTGGAATGCTCTTCATCGTTTGCTAAGGTATTTGAGAGGTACTATGGATTGGTGTTTGCATTTTAATAAATTTCCTGCTGTTTTAGAAGAATTTTGTGATGCAAACTGGGTTACTGACAATGATGAAGTTATATCCACTAGTGGCTATGTGTTTACTTTGGGTGCAGGTGCTAGAAGTGTTCAAAACAGACTTGCATAGCACGATCTACTATGGAGTCTGAATTCATTGCTCTTGAGTTGGCAGGGCAAGAAGCCGAGTAGTTGAGAAAATTATTGGCAGACGTGACTTTATGGGGAAGACAAGCTTCATCAGTTTCTCTACATTGTGACTCACAAGCGGTAATTGGAATTTCCAAAAATAGTGTGTACAATGGAAAAAGAAGACATATCCGCATTAGGCATGCTGAATTATCCATCACAGAAAATACCTTCATCTTCTCTTCTTTCTGGGCAACTTCTTTATGCAAGCTCTAAACTTCCAGCCATGAGTGCACGTGTTTGGAGGTGCTGTGGAATATTGGAGAGCAACTGGTCTTAATGATTTGCACCCAGTCGGGCCAAAATCGCTTTCAAGGTAGTGGCTTGCCACAACACAGTATTTTTTTGATAAGTTGTTCTTGTTTTCTTCTTGTTCTTAGTCAATATTATCTACACATTTTTCTTACAGTAACAACGTCTAGGAAAGAAGATAAGATAACCAAATAGGAAGAGGTACCAATCTAGGAATAAGAAAATATTAGAGTAGTTGTAATGTATGTACAAATTAAAGACACGTTCGACAACCCGACTACTATTATAACGTCTCGACCGGTTGTTTTGAAAATTAAGCTCCGTTCGGTGACATAAGGTCTTGAACAGATTCACATTGTGTATATCGACCTGCGTGCATGATTGTATTCAGTTATCGGATGATTCGGAGTCGAATTGGAAGAAGGATTTTAGTTTTTGAAGCTTAAGCAGTGAAATTTGACTGGAATTTGACTTTTTATGTACACGGCTCCATAATAAGTTTTGGATAATGTCCACAACTCCGTATGGTGATTTTGGACTTAGGCGCACGTCCGGATTCAGATTTGGAGGTCCGTAGGGTAATTTGAGGCAAATCGGCGAAAATTGGAAAATTTGAAGTTTAGAAAATGGGGAAGTTTGACCCACAGTTGAATTTTGTGATATTGGGGTCATAATGCGATTCCGAGAGTTGGAACAACTCCGTTATGTCATTTGGGACGTGTTTGCAAAATTTGGCATTTTTTCGGTTGATTTGATTTGTTTCGACACGAGTTTTCGAAATTGGAAGATTTGGAAGTTCATAGTTCGATTCATGGCGCGATTTGCATTTTCGGTGTTGTTTGATGTAATTTGAGACCCCGAGCAAGTACGGGTTAGGTTATAGAACTTTTTTGTGTGTATAGACAGGGTCCCGGGGGCCTCGGGTGTGTTCCGGGTGGGCTACGGGTCATTTTCCCCTATTTTTGAACTGCTGGTTCTGGTATCTGATGTCCTTCTTCGCGATCGTGAAGCTCCTTTCGCGTTCGCGATGCGTTTCAGCTGATCTCCTCAACTTCCTTCTTCACATTCGCGTAATACTCCTCGCGATCGCGTAGCTCTGCATATTTCCCTCTTAGCGTTTGCATCTCCTATTCCACGATTGCATAGTAGAAACCTGGCCTTGAGCACTGGTACTCGTTACTCTTCGTGTTCGCGAGTTTTCCTACGCGTTCGCATAGGCTTCCTCCTTTTCTCTTTCTCTTTCGCGAGCGTGTCTTTGCATTCGTGAAGTACAACCTGGACAACCTTCCTTTTTCTTCTTCGCGATCGCAAGTGATGTTCCGCGATCTCGATTCATTAAACGCCTGGGCAGAATATAAATCTTCAAATCGAGGTTTAGGCCATTTCTATCATATTTTGACTTGTAGAGCTCGGTTTTGGGCGATTCTTGGTCGGTTTTTCAAGCAATTTGATTGGATAAGGGTTCTTCACCTAGAATTAAATATATTTCATGATTTTATATTTGTTTTTGTCATTGAATTTGTGTTTTGAATAATGAAAAATGTTGGTTTTTGAAGAAAAAAAATTCTAAAATGAAAAATCATGATTTGAGGGACGAAATAGTATCGGAATTTTGTAATTTTGTATGGTTGAACTCATATTGGAATGGGTGTTCGGATTTTATAAAATTTATCGGGTGCCGAGGTGCGGGCCCGGGGGTCGACTTTTGGGTCGATTTTTAGATTTTCGTAAAGATCAAAACTTTATTATCCGGAATAGTTTCTTATAAGTTTTATGTGTGGTTTGAAGTTGTTCTAGTTGGATTTGAGCCGTTCGGACGCCTTTTTACCCGAGAAGTCTATTTTAAAGTACCGAGTTGTCGTCTTTGAGGTAAGTATCTTGCCTAACCTTGTGTGGGGAAAATTACCCCTTAGGATTTGAGTCTTTTATGTTGATTGTAGTCCGTGTACGCAAGGTGACGAGTGCGTGCTCAAACTTATTGTAGAAAGTTGACCTTTTAGGGTTTTTAGGTCCTTATATTCCCTGTGTATGAAGTTGTACTTGTTATGACTGAGTTCCTAATTACTAGTTTCATCTCTACCTGCTTAAATTCGAATTACTTACTTGTAGGTTCACTCTATTGCTTATTTGACCCTAATTGATTTAACTGAAGATGTTACCTTTTCTACCGGCATGCTATATTTTTTCCTAAACTGCCTATTCAATTGAAATTTGTACTATCTCATCCTATAATTGTTTAGCATTAATTGGAGTTATGATTATCTTTTGCTGCTTACCCTCATTTGAATTGTTTAATATCTCTCGTAATTTCTCAACCTTAAAAGGAGTTTAGATAACCTATATCTTAGTCGACTTGCGTTTATTTGGAATTACTTGACTTGTGTTGGCTTCTTATTGTTGACTTGAATATTGTGGATTCGTTGTTACGTCTTGTTTTTCCGTGGTTAAGTTGTTCTCTTTACACTTAGCATTCTTTACCGTGATTATTCCTTGTGAACAAGTTCTACTATTTCCTTTTGATTAAAGTCCTTGTATTTATTTACCCGTCGTACCTTGTATTAATGTCATTATTTCTTTGTACTTGATGTGGTGATGTACGAGTTTTTCTGCCATGCTATCATTGTTGTCTTTGTTGGTTGCGCTGCATATTTATTTTGGGACTACAGATGTATTTCGGGAGATCCCCATGTACTGCATATTTAAATTGGGACTATGGACGTATTCAGGGAGATCCCCCAGTACTACATATTTATTTTGGGACTACAGACGTATTCCGGGAGATCCTCCTGTACTACATAATAAATTCAGAACTACGGGATGGGATTCCGGTAGATTTCCCCTGTTGATATATTTGTGAGGAGCTGTTAATATTCTATGCTTAGGTGTCACAGGGTGACCTATACTCGAAGGATATTTACTCGAAAAATATACATATTTGAAAAGCATTATCTTGAAGGAAATATGTTTGAAAGACATTATTTGAAAAGCATATTTGAAAAGCATTTATTTTGAAAGAACTACGTTTGAAGGATATCTACTTGAAAAGTTTAAACTTGAAGGAAGTATATTTCAAAAGAATTTCCTATTTGAAAGGATTATATTTTTAGAGCTTCCAATATAAAACTTACGGGTGGAAGTTTACACTTGAAGACTTGACTAATTTATTGAAGTTGTTGGCGAAGACCTGATGTGAGATCTATTCCAGTGCTGGGTTACTACTTTCCCTTTCTGTATTTTGAATTACGGAATTAGGTTGTGTTCCCGTCCATCCTTCTGTGTCTTATCATGGTGTTCAGTTGCTGTTTGCTGTTCTTCTTTCCTTATTGTAGTTGTTATGTTGTTAGTCATATTGTGTAGACATTAGATAGATGTCATGTTCCCGTTATTTCTGTACTTATGCCTGTTTAGTTTATTAGACCAGTGGGTGTCTTGACTAGTCCTCGTCACTACTTCACCGAGGTTAGTCTTGATACTTACTGGGCACCGCTGTGGTGTGCTCGTACTACAATTCTGCACATTTTTTTGTGCAGATCCAGGTATTGATCGTTAGTAGCTGTGCGGATCCTTGCTGAGGAGACTCAAGGTAAACCTGCCGCCGCGTTCGCAGGCTTCGAAGTCACCTTCTTACTTTGTTTTCAACTGTTTTACTCATTTCCAAACAGTTGTATTTAGAAATGTAGTTAACTCTGTAGAGCTTATGACTTGTATTGTCGGTCTTGGGAGAATTGTAAATTATGTAAAGCTTTATTCAATAAATGTTAGGCTTACCTAGTCCCTAAGACTAGGTGCCATCACGATACCCAACAGAGGGAAAAATTGGATCGTGACAACTATACTTGTACCTTAATTAATATACTAAATTATCTTGATTCTTTTTATGTCCTTGAATATAAAAATGCATATTAATGAACTATGAGTAATATAAATATATAACGTATGGATGTTGCTTGCTCCACGTAGGGTCTTTTGCATCCGTACCTACTTTTTGTGCCACGTTTTAACTTATACCCGCTTTGTAAAAAAAATTGTACCCGTACCCGCTTTTGCGCATAACTTCAGCATGCAGAGCTGAAGTAGCAAAGGCAATCACACAAAACTTCAGCATTCTAGTAGACGGGCCTGAAGTAGCTTGCGAACTTCAGCTCTAGAGCTGAATTTTTTGTCTTTGTAACTGAGGAACTTCAGCTCTAAAGCTGAAGTTTTGTCTTTGTAAACTGGGGAACTTCAGCCCCGTATGCTGAAGTTTTTATCTTTATAACTAGGGAACTTCAGCCCCGTATGCTGAAGTTCCCCAGTTACACCCGTATGCTGATTCTTTTTATGTCCTTTGAATATAAAAATGCATATTAATGAACTATGAGTAATATGAATATATAACATATGGATGTTGCTTGCTCCACGTAGGGTCTTTTGCATCCGTACCCACTTTTTGTGCCACGTTTTAACTTATACGCGCTTTGTAAAAAAAATTACACCTGCACCCGCTTTTGCGCATAACTTTAGCATGCGGGGCTGAAGTAGTAAAGGCAATCACACAAAACTTCAGCATTCTAGTAGACGAGCCTGAAGTAGCTTGCGAACTTCAGCTCTAGAGCTGAAGTTTTTGTCTGTGTAACTGGGGAACTTCAGCTCTAAAGCTGAAGTTTTGTCTTTGTAAACTGGGGAACTTCAACCCCGTATGCTAAAGTTTTTGTCTTTTTAACTGGGGAACTTCAGCCCCGTATGCTGAAGTTCCCTAGTTACAAAGACAACTTTCACCACTTGTGTTCTTCCGTTGGGGTTCAACTCTAACCTTTCCAGTTCAACTTGCCGATCAGTAAGTGTTGTATCCAATAGCGGATCATTTCTCAAACTTGTTATTATTTTAACCATTCCATCTCACGATAACTCGTCACAAGTAGAAGATATTTTAGATAGTTTCCTTGCGTCAATTTTATCAATGAGGCCAGCACTCAATTCTGCTAGCATTATATTCCTTGACTTCTACGAGATATGCGGCGAATAATACTTGTCGCTTCAACTTTATCTCTACAATCGAATTCATCATACACGTAAGATTAATCAGAAAAGGAAAATGATATATATGCAGGTCTATCTTCTGGTTGAATAATCAAGAGTTTAATAGTAACTTAGCCCCGTATGCTGAAGTTCCCCAGTTTACAAAGACAAATTTGTAATTGGGGAACTTCAGCTCTATCTTTGTAACTGGGGAACTTCAGCCCCTTATGCTGAAGTTTTTGTCTTTATAATTTGGGAGGGAAACTTCAGCTCTAGAGCTGAAGTTTTGTCTTTGTAACTGGGGAACTTCAGCCCCGTATGCTGAAGTTTTGTCTTTATAACTGGCGAACTTCAGCTTAACTGCTGAACTTCAGCTCAGCGAGGGAAAAGGAGCTGAAGTTATTTAAAAAGTGGGTACAAGTTAAAAGTTTTTTACAAAGTGGGTATATGTTAAATGGGGGCGACCAAATAGGGTGCCCCGCACAATTTTTACCTCCACGTATGAGAAAAACTCTAGTACTTTTTGGCCAAGCCAATTAATGTATAAACTCGTCTAGTCACTAATTTGACTCTTGATTATCTTTCACATTCAAAGTTTATTTGCAATAGCCGCGTTTTCGATTTAATCTCTTAGATATATCTCTCCAATCTACCTTTAATTTTAAGCTATGTTTTTGTGATAGAGCACCTCTATCACTAACCATAGATCGGAGATTCTAAGTCACGTAAAGGATATAAGTAGAAACAATATTGACTTTTGAAAAGAATTGGAGTAACTATGAATGCATGTATACTATGTCTTGACGAGTTGTAGTCAATAAAATATGTAGGTAAGAAGCAAATTTTATTTTGTGTTACACATAACCAACAAGGTGATTTACGCAAATAGGATCATTAATTAATTTATGTCGCGCGCTATTCAGTCTTTGATAATGTATATTAATTTGAAACTTAGTAAAAATAATACTCCACTAATATCCTATAACAAATTAAATTACAATATGATAATGTATATGTTATATATTTAATTTATATGTGTGCATAGCAACATAACTTATAGGAGTATCTTATTTATTTATTTATTTAACGGAAAACTTTGTGGCTAACTGCTTGTATGATGTTGAAGAGGAATATGCTATTTAGCAGCGATACCCATAATAAAAAAGCATGTCAAACAGTTAGAGGTGATCAGTAAACAAAATTTTAGTATATGAATTTGAAAATTATTTTGAGATTAGGTAGGATTTCATGCTGAGATTAATTTTTTAATCCTTCCAAAAATGATTCCTTACTGGATAAGGTATTTGAATAATTTACAAGATTAACCTCAAAATAATTGTTTTTTATTTTTATTAACATGTATTTTGAAATATTCACCAAATATTTAAAAGAAATAATCTTTTTCGTTCTACAAACACTTATCAAGAATCTACAAACAAATAAAACAAAAAGAAAAAAATTCAGAGGCTTTTGATATATTATTGCCAAACCACACATCCTTTCACAAAGGGACGGCACAACTCCTATATATTTTGCCCCTCGTTTGGTGGATTGGGTTCATACATAATTTGTATGTACATCAATAACAACAACAAGTAACCTCGATAACAAGTTGGGATCGACTATATAAATTATTACTGTCTATGTCAGTTTACTTAACATGACAGTAATATTACTCATCCCTTTGATTCTCCTTTTCTTGATTTTTTTATTTTCCTTAAAAAAATATTCATAAATAGGCTGAATTAATATTCCAATCATTATACTCTACTGCTTGCTCAGATCCATCTGCAATCAGAAGTGTACTCGTTCGCATTTTATGCTGCTGTTGATAGGCATTCTGATAATGCACCATTGCTTCTCCTGTTCAGCACACAATAATTTGTCAAGTACTTTAACTTTTATGTACTTATGGTCGGAGACTGAGCTAGAATTTGAAGTTCATGAGCTCTGAATTAACAATAAAATTTTAGCTAATTTCCTAATACAAATATAAGACCTAAGCAAAAAATATTGGGTTCATCCGAACTCGTAATTAATATTTTACCGTAACGCCCACCTTTACAATAATTAATTTGATATAACCGGTTAAAATATACTGACAGTGTAAACAAAAGTGTGTGTATATAAGTTAAATACATTGTCAAATTGATGTACAGTCAGATCTCTTTATAACAACATTTCTATATAACACTCATTCACTGTAAAAGCGAAGTTTTTCTCGAAATTGATTTTTATGTAATTTTATCATATATTTCCTATATAACAACATTTTATAATAATATAACAGCCAAAAAATATTAGAACAAACTAGGATGTTATAGAAATATTTGACTGCATTACTTAATTAGTCTTTTGTAGCAAACACGTCATACTAAAATATACAAGTAAAACGGGTTGACTTTTCTCATTTTTATTTAAATCCATAATTCATGAGGTTTTAGCCGAAGAATATTTGTCATATCATCAAGTACAACTAAAATAAGGGATTAAAACTTAGAACAGTATCAATTGGAATAGATAATAATCAAGTATCTCTTTCTTATATTTTTTCACGCTAACTACTCAAAAGTTTATATATTATATCAGATTATATAAATACAAAACGAATAAAAAATGAAAAGATTAAAATACAAGCATATAAGGTACCTACCTTGAGTAAGTAGAGCTTGATCATTCATGACCAGCCCACCATCAACTTCTTCTAAAGAACTCCAATTTGTGTAGGCATCCTTCACCAATTTCTCAATATATGCCTAATATGAATATATATAAAGATTTCTTAAATTTGTAAAAATGTTTAGGTTTAGCATATATAATATTTAACAGGATGTTAAACATCAAAACAAAATTCTAAAAAAAAAACTATGATTTTTCTTACCCTTTGGATTCCTCGCAATTCTCGATTGTGGCAAATTTGCCCATTAATAATTGCCTTAACAACTTGACATAAGGGATTGAGGATGAGAGTGTAGGTAGTTCCTCTCGCTATGTATGATTTGGTGCCCATCTCACAAGTTTTTGCATGTCTATATGTTACTTCCCACATCTTCTCCGACATCCCGTTTCCAAGTATCTGTCACAGATAAATTCAATTAATTATAATGAGCTCTTTGAAATTATTTGTAATACTTCCAAAATTTTATGTATATTGATTCAAATCAAGAAGTCCGACCTTTACTATATATAACCCTATGTTACAAATTATACTTATTTATTGATGATTTTAGTCTTTTTTTCCCTTTAATTTGTGTCCCTAGAGAAATGGTGTTACTAATTAATTTTGTAATACGTACCCTTCTTAGTTTTTCTGGGTCAATATTTGCCAACTTCAAGAAATCTTGTACAGTCTTGATGCCTTGTGAAGTTAACTTCTTGTGAAAAGTGCCATCTTTTCCAATCTTTTCAAGACGCCACACATCATCTCCCAATGCTGGTGGATAATGCTTCTTGTACACTGAAATAACATCAATTAAAATCAATATATGTATTATGGTTATAGTATAGACCGAGGCAGATTAAGAATTTAAATTTAATAGTTTTAGTTCTTAAGATTTTTTTATTGAACTCATTGTATTGTTAAAATTATGGATTCAAATCTAATACTTATTGAAGTTATAATATATTTTTATATATAAATCTACACTTCGTATTAGTATATATATGTTCAATTGAAGTCGTAGCCAAAAGGATGCATTATCCCCGAGTATATAATGATGTTCCATTAGATTCAAGAATCTAATGGATAGAATCTTTTTATGCACGACTAAGTTTGATAACATGATTACATGTACGATTTAGAATAAAAGGAAGAAAAAAAAAAGGACGTGAACTTTTGTAAGGATATGATAGGTGCTCACGTACTTTAGTATAAGCACGAAGAAGGAGAATAATGATTATATTTTTTAATGGCGAAGCTAGGATTTGAACCTTATAGGTTCGAGATTATAATCCTTTTAAATTATATGGTTCTAAATTAATATTTTGTACATAGTTATTAAATTTCTTAAAACAAATAAAGAACTCGAATAAAAATTATTGCGTTCGATCGAACCCGCAAATATCACTTTGGCTCCGCCCTGACATTTTTTTTTGAATAAGTAGTACTGGTTTGAATTGACAAGTTAAAAGATACCTTACCTATCAAACTAACAAAGTATAACATGCTTTGAACTATATATCTTAACCAATGGACAAAGAAGACATTCATTATTTAAAACCTAATTTAATAGTACATGTTAATTACTACTAGTCTACTATATGACTTGGTATTAGATGATCGATAGAAAGAACTTATCAAATCTTTTTTATTTATTTTACTAGTTAATTAAAGTGCACAGATTATATAATTAGGGTTAGGTATAGATGCCAGTGTTTGACTTAAGCCCTAGATTTGCCTCCAACAAAAATCACTTAACAAAGTGATCGTGTCGACACTTCTTTAATTCCTTTTCACCTAAACACAAGGAATATATCCTAAAATAAATATATTACTCGTAAAGGGATTAATCTTAGCTAATTAACTATGAAAAATATGGGGTTTTCAAGTGATTTTGTCTAGTTAATGATTGAGCTAACATTAACTCAACAAGTTTGTAAGCAAAATTATTGACATACACTGCAACAACACACGTACATAGTGTGATCGATCAAGTGAGGTTTGGGGTTAATTGCGATCGATCCCACCGCGGAGTAAAAAAACTACGATAAAAACACTATGATATAAAATACGAAAAAACTTACATTCTCCGCGGTGGTCTTTAACCATAAAAGAGTCGGTCATGGCTTCCATGATTCGAACATTATTTTGACCCTTTCCAACATGAACTACCTTTGCACCAAGTCGAAACCGCCTGCTCCTAATCCAACTAGAATTATCAGTAAATTCAAGATCACCAAGGGAAACAACACCATCTCTCATAGTTATATTAAGTTCACCAGTAAGCAATGGTCTTTTTCCAACCCTTTCCTTAACTATGTTCTTATTGAACTCTTCATGTGTCCAAGTTGCTTCATTTTCTCCAATAGGAAAGTCTCCGTCGAGTACGACGATTTCGACTTTAATCGGAGAAGCTAAGGTGGTCGGAACTAGGCAATCGTCGGTTGCGTCCACAAGTAGGAGCTGGAGAGGGTGGCCCTCTGAGTCCACAATTTTGCTGTTGGTGAATATTGGTAAAGAAAGCTTTTTGTTGAATATCAAACGTAGGTTTGATGGTTCCATAGCTTTAATTCTTAATGAAGGTGACCTCCCTATTGATCGAGAACATCTTCTTAGTCCATTTTCAACCTCTTCATGAACCTATAATTTCAATAAAGATATTGAATAAGGAGTAGTAATTACAAGGACAAAATACAAAATTGATCAATCAGCCGAAACTAATTGCATTCTTTACCCAAAAAGTGTATATACTTGTATATATTACATATATATAATAAAAAAATATTAATTTTGTCGGTTATTATTTTGAAAGCAGCTTAAAATATACATTTCTTTAATTGCAATAGGATGAACTATAGTATTCATGACTCATAGCGTAAAGACTCATAGATTAATTTAGGTAGAGAGTCAAGCGGGTTCTTTGACTGCATCAATATGCATCTATGAATCATAAATAAGTTTTAATTTTATGCACATATATTTTCACTTTAAAGATTATTGTATATAACTCTATCCATAGCATTAGTTGATAACCAACAATAAATGACAAATAACCTAATATAACATGTAAAATCACAATAATAGTATAAAGAAAATTGCACTGTTAGTGTATATAGCTTAAATTCATCGTAAAAATATCTCTAATGTCTAATATAAAATTATACCACTCTTCGGAGCATGGGTTCCAAAGCTGAGCAGAAGTTATCTAAGAAATTCACCATCACCACTTCTTTAATCACACTACAAAGCGAAAAGAAAAAGAAGAAGAAGGTAAGATAACAAATCTTGAAATATTGAAAAGTAAAGAAACCAAAGAACTAATGATGAGGATACATACGAAGCAAAAGAAGGTGTTTTTCTCATGCGTTTGTAATTTATGTGGTTGGAATCAGGATCAGCAGAGTTATGAAATAATCTTTTAGCTGCCATTTCTATATTGTGAAAGTGTGATAAATTTCAAAGAGTTTTTAGTATACAAAAATACTAAGAAAGAGAGGAGATGATATAATTTGAGGAAGAGAAGTTTGGTAATATAGGGTTTATAAAGGGTAGAGCATAAGGTGTCATAGTCTTATCTCAAAAGAGAAAATGAGTTAAAAAGTATTAAAGCTAATGTTATTTTCAATATTAAAAAGAGGTAAAGGAAGTTTCGTGGAATAATCAAAGAAAGAGCTAAGTAAGTGATCTAAGGCAATCTGATGTAACGACTTTGACGTCAAGGCTTCTTCAAGTCAACCCCTCAACTCCTTTGGCAAAATTAGACAGGCAAAAATAGATATTAAAGCTCACATCATAGCTTATTGGGAAATTTTTCTAAATATATTTTCGATTTCTTTTGTAAAAAGTCTTGTGAAAACGTCTCCTGAATAATTGTCGGAAGGGATCTTTACACAAATAACTGCCTAGTATATATATACGCGCCAGCTATTTTTATCCATTTTTTAAGGAAAAATTACCTCCAAATAAACACCGTCCAAAGTTCTTCGTGAAAACTGTCCAACGGATCAAAACTAACCTCACGGGAATTTTTTTTCTTCTTCTTTCAACTAAAGGAAAGGGAAATAAAAGCTTTTATGAATACTTTTCACTAGTGATATTTCAGAATCATTTCTTCTTTTATAGAAATGCTTTTATGAATTGACAGTATAAAAGGTATTTATGTAATCATGATACTTATAAGATAATTACAAATAAATTTTTACAAATATTAATCAATAACATGATAACTTGCTTTTATGCCCACGAAATGTTCATTCATATTTATGGGTCTTAACAATGCCCCCTTTACCAACTTAAGAATAATGCTCGAACTTAAATTAAAGATTCTCCTTCTTCTTTTAGACCATAACTAACGAAAATATTGCGCAAAAAAGATTAATAAAAAAGTAAGCCTCAGAGAGAACAAATCTAGCAACTAACTATTTTTTTTTTATAGAATAAAGGACACTTATACCAACTACAACTATTAATTAATAAAGACAACATAGTACGTACTTAACATAGATTTTAAATTTGCTAACCAACTTGTAACGCCCTGAACGATCATTTTGAGCATTTGTATGTTTCTCGGTAGTTTGAGGGCACGAGTATCCCCGCATGATGTATTATGACTTGTGTAAATCGTCGGCTCTGGTTTTCAAGTTATTCCGAATCGATTTGGAAGAATGAACTTCAAAATTTAAGCTTTAAGTTGGAAGAGTTTACCAAGTTTGACTTTTTAGCATTTGACCTCGGATTGGAGTTTTGATGGTTCCATTAGGTCCCGATAGTGATTTTGGACACGGGCGTATGCCTGGATCTGCATTTGGATGTTTCTAGAAGGATTCAGCACTAATTGGCGAAAGTTGGAAATTTGAAGGTTTGTAAAGTTCATAAGTCTGACCGGAAGTTGACTTTGAGGATATCAGATTTAGATTGTGGTTCCGGAAATTGGATAGCTTCATTATGTTATTCGGGACTTGTGTGTAAAATTTGGGTTCATTCCGGGTTGATTTGCTATGTTTCGGCACGAGTTATGGAAGTTGAAAAGTTCAAAGTTCATCAAGTTCGAATTGAGATGCGATTCATCTTTTCGATGCTGTTAGGTGTGATTTGAGACCTCGAGTAGGCCCGTATTATGTTATGGGACTTGTTGGCATGCTCGGACGAGGTCTCGAGGGGCTCGGGCGTGTTTCGAATTGATTTCAGGCTATTTTTCTTCATGTATTCATTGGTGATGTGTTCTGGTGTCTGGTGCCTCGGTTGTTCCTCGTGATTGCGGATCTGGAGGTGCGATCACGTAAAGGAAAATACGGAGCTGGGATGTTTCTTATTCGCGGTCGCGACTGGATTGACGCTATCCCGTAGCTTTGTGAGGAATATGGTATATGTTCACACTACGAGGCTGCGTTCACATAGTGTTGAGACTGGACAGTTGGGAATTTTGGAATATCTTATACGCGTTCGCGTACTACTGGACGTGTTCGCGAAGCTTGGTCGCCTGTGTGCTTCGCGTTCGCAGGAGTACGTTTGCGATCTCGTAGTTATTGTTGAGAGGCAATGTGGTTGTTCTTCGCGTTAGCGGAGCTTTGCTCCGCATAAGGTATTTTTTGGGCAGTGAAATTTTCCTTTTCGCGATCGCGGTTCATTAATTCGTCCAGTGGTTATAAAGTACTCTATTTCAATGGTTTCGACTATTTTAGCATTTTTGGAGCTATGGAGCTCAGATTAAGGTGATTCTTGAAGCAATTTTCACCATGTGGATTGGGGTAAGTGTTTTTGGTTATATTTCATAAAATTATCTTCGATTTTGGCTATTGGTTGATGAATTTTAAAGAGAAAATTGGGTGTTTTTAGCCTAAAATTTCATAATGTGAATTTATGAGTTTTAGACATCGATTCGGAGTCGGATTTGAGTGAAACTAGTATGGTTGGACTCGTAATTGAATGTGTTATTAGATTTTGTAAGACTTGTCGGGTTCTGAGGTGCGGGCCCGGGTTAGACGTTTTGGATGATTTTTGGGCTATTGATTAAAGATTCGACCTTTATCGGTTGGGTTTGTTTCTTTTAGCATTATTTGATGTATTTGAGATGCTTTTGACTAGTTTCGAGCCGTTCAGAGGATGATTTGAGCGGGATGACGCTTCTACTGTATCGATTTGGCTTGTTGAAGGTAAGTGTCTTGCCTAACTTTGTTGAGGGGATTTTTCCTACTATTTGTCATTATTTACTACATGCGGGGGTGATACATATATGAGGTGACGAGCATATATGCATGTGCTATGGTTAATCATGCTCGGGGGTAGATTATGCTATAAATTGTGCCTTGTAGAATTAAGTGACCTTCTTGCTTCATGTCTTACTTGATTCATAGATACTAAAAATACATAATTAAATGTTAGAATAGATTTAGTTTATTATAACTTGATAAAAATTTGACGGAATTCTGAGAAAAAATATTGATGTGTCTAATTCGGTCATCGGTATGCTTAATCATTACTACATTGCTACGGTCGATATTCTTGAGATATTAGATTCTTTACTTGTGTTGTATATCATTCTTGAGATTTGTTGGAATACTTGAATAATAAGGTTTATGACCGTTTATTGAAATATTATTGGCTTGAAAGTTGTGAATGGGGTTCATTTGGAAGATTCATTTAAACACTCTCATTGATGTTATTTATGCTTCCTACCTTGTTTGACATTGATATTCATATGCTTGGTAAGAAATAGTGTAAAACACGAAGAGTGATGTCGTGCCATTATATATAAATTATCATTTGAGAGAAAGTGTAAAGCACGAAGGGCGATATTGTGCCATTATATATATATATATATATATATATATATATATATTAATCATGTGAGGGAGAGTATAAAGCACGAAGGGTGATACTGTGCCATGTTATGTGAGTGTAAAGCATAAAGGGTGATGACGTGCCATTTCATGTGAGAGTAAAAGCACGAAGGGTAATGTCGCGACATTGCATTTATATTATCATGATTATATGTTATCACGAGTTCATGGAACGAAGAGTGTTTCAGTGCAGGTGAGGACGAGGGGCATGCATTATGTCGTGATATCCTTTCCTTGTAGTTACATTCATGTCTTTACCTTGAGCTGTTATAGTCGTACTTATGGTTCTTATGTGACTTGTCGTTACTGTTATGTCTTTGTTATCTATCTCAAATGTTGTTGTGATGCCCATGCTTTCTACTTGCTTAACTTGCAAATACCATGCCTACTTCCTGCTGTTATAATTACATCCATGTTGTATCTGTTTTGTTGCACTTTAGTACAGGCCTTCTACCATGTTAGCCATTCATGCCTCTACTTGTTAACTTATAAAGATCATGTGTCCCCTTCTTATTTGTTATATATATATCTAGGCATCCTCCATATAGTGAGTTGAAGTTTATATTCTTCTTTCCTAATTGCTGTCATTACTCATGCTTTCCGCCTAGTATTATTATTGTTGCCCATATGTATATCCTTGTTCATTATTTCTACTTGTGTATTTCCTACTTTGTCGTTATTGTTACCGGCATTTCTGCCATCCAGTTGGTACTGTTATACGCATATTTGGTGAGGATGAGATAAATGCACGAAGGTTGTTGTCATGCATTGACTTGATATCTGAGTACATTCCTCACGCTATGAAAGTTATGGAGTGACTATCGTGGTTATTGGTTTTCGTTCTAAGGAAAAGATTGGTCGAGATATTGCAAAATGTTAAATTGAGATCTTTTCTAATAATAATCTATTATTTTGCATATTTGTTTCGTATACTCTTTTCTGTTATATCTATTGCTAGTTTACAGTGCAGGTTTTATCAGTGAGTATCTTTTAACTAAAAAGCCTCGTCACTACTTCGACGAGGTTAGACAAGATACTTACTGGGTACATGGAGTCTATTGTACTCATACTACACTTCTGCACCTTGCATGCAGATTTTGGAGCGGAGCTGCTGGTGATATCGGGAGCTAACTCTAAAGATTTATACATTCCGGAATATAGCTGCCACTTGTCCTGGGTAGCTTTAGATTTTCCTAATTTATGTAACTTTCAAACAGATTGTGTATTTATCCAACTTTGTGAATTTCAAATTCTTAGATGCTCATGATTCGTACTATCAGTCCTTGGGTTAATACGTAAATGTTCAGATAATTCTTCACCGTTTCCTATAAATTTCATGTGGTTCGTATTAACTGTTAGTTGTCCTACCTAGCGGATCGAGTTAGGTGCCATCACGACTAGTGGTTTTCGGGCCGTGACACAACTTCGCCCCCCCAAACCCCCTCAAAACCCAAAACTCACGGATACGCAGGGGTGGATATATTTAACTCTCAAGTGGTGTCACGTAAAATCAAAATTATTAGGTATAAATATGAAAAGAGAACATGACTTCATCACTATAGTGATTTAATTTCTTGGTTTACTTGTAAGAATGTTAATGCTGCTTACGATAAGTGACAAGCACATATACACTCTAACAAACACAAAAAGCTAAACATACACAGAAAGCAAGACTTGGAGGCCCACAATGCAATCAGAGTCCACATACTTAACTTTTTTGTTTGGACAAAGTTAATTTTGATTTTTGTGCGTAGTTATTTGAAAGAGAACGGAGGTACGATCATTTTAAAAATTCTTAATCAGTATTTAACGGTGACAAAGACTTTGGAAAAAAGTGATGGCTTAGAAGTATCTAAGAAGTTTATCTGACACGAATTTAAATTCGTCGGACTTAATATATTTTGGATGCTAATCAGACCCAAAAAAAAAAAGTTTCGACATATGCAAGAATATTACTTATTAGTCAATATATGCAAACTCAAATGATGTTATGTTCGAGCTGTGAGGTCCTCCCACCAATGTTGTAACTCTATTTTTTGAGAATGTACAATGCATATTTGCTGACCTATCCGATAGAAATTAATGACACCATCTTACAAGAAACTTAATGGTATATAGATATATATATTTTGTTACTTTGATATGATAATAGTTTAAATGAAACTAAAAAGAAAAAACAATAATCTGATCAATTATCGGATTAATCTTATATTGAGGATGAAATAGAATTGGATCTTCAAGATTCGTATTGTTAAAAGAGTATGTATACGGTTAAAATTGATCACATCCGATTTTACGGGCTCAAGGGTATGCCTTGAGAATGAGCCAGTATCGAAGCAAGTTCGGGCTCGAAGAACACGAAGACTAAAGGATCTAGATCAGGCTAAATCGGTACCGAGATAACGGAATAACGAGATATCCGCAATTGACCATCAATCTCGGCGAGAATCTCAGAATTGACAAACCATTAACGGTTATTGATATTAATCATGTATTTTACTTATGAAATTATTGTGATACCTTATTTAGGATTCTTCTACTATATAAAGAGGAACCCTACTCATTTGTAAGGGCAATCACTTACGCATTCACTGAGAAATATAAACATTCTGCTCGTTTACTCGCTCTTAATTCTCTACTGTTCTTATTGTCCATTTTGTTCATATTGTTCTTATTATTCTCGTGGTTCTTAACGTTCAAACTCGATGCTATTCCAAGCTGAGGTCGATAACTTGCAAACAACACTGGTTTGATCTATTACAATCATTTAATTCCTTTATTTATTTAGCTATTTATCAATTGGCATTGAATTAGATCACGTATCCTTATAACCATATTACAAGTTTAATTGTTACTCGTATTTCAAGGTAAACAGTTTGGCGCCCACTGTGAGGCTAAGGATAATAGTGATTGTTCAGTGCTAATTCTGATATAACACACTATTTTACACTTGTTTCTTGTCAAGAATTTTATTTTCGGGTTAAATCATGTCAAACTCACAAACGCAGCCACACATGGTGACAACGGTCTCGGACTCCACGGAGAAAACGAGAATGTTTTCTCTCCAGGAATCGAGGTGCCATAGGCTGACCTTGGAGGAGCACCGCCCGCAAACCTGGTCGATGTCAGTTCACATGTTGCTTTGAATGCAGATTTAGGGGGGACCCCAATGGAAGCATATGTAGAGAGGGTCGAACTGACGGTCGAGGTACTCAGGGCAGAGGAGACGAAGGTGTCAGCCTCCAAGTTATATTTGAAATGCTGCAAGCCCAACAAAATGCCATTGCTCAGTTGCAAAATCAGCATAGGGCACCAGACAGGGTCGAACAAGAGGCTACTCGCCGTACCGAGCCAGTGCCTGAAAGATCAGGTGACAATACTTCGACATCTGACTCTGCTATAATGAGAATGCTCGAGAAGCTTACTAAGAGAATACAATCGAGAGAAAAGAAAATCGAGGCCAACGACAAGAAGGTGGAAACCTATAACTCTCGAGTTGATCAGATACCGGGGGCACAACCGATATTAAAGGGAATGGACTCCAAGAAGTTTGTGCAAAAACCATTCCCTCCAAGTGCGACTCTGAAGCCCATCCCAAAGAAGTTCCGAATGCCCGATATACCTAAATACACTGGGACCTCGGACCCCAATGAGCATATTACTTCTTATATGTGCGCCATAAAATGTAATGATTTGGAAGATGACGAAATCGAGTCTATTTCTAAAGAAGTTCGGAGAGACCTTATCAAAGGGAGCTACGATTTGGTATCACAACTTACCACCGGACTCTATCATCGTTCGTCATGTTGGTGGATTCATTTGTTGAGGCACATGTTGGGGCCATAAAGGTCGCAACAAGAAAATCAGACCTCTTCAAAGTGAAGCAGAGGGATAACGAGATGCTAAGAGAGTTCGTGTCTCGATTCCAAATGGAACGAATGGAATTGCCACCAGTTACTGACGATTGGACCTTCCAAGCTTTCACTCAAGGATTAAACGAGCGGAGTTTGATCGTATCGTTCCAGTTGAAGCAAAATTTAATAGAGTACCCGGCTGTGGCTTGGGTAGATGTTCACAACCGATATCAGTCGAAGATTAGGGTCGAGGGCGACCAACTGGGGCCCCCCTGGGTTCAGTACATCCAAACGGATTGATAGGTAAAAATCAAAGAGATGTTGATAGAGAATCGAGACCGAATAAAGATCGGTATCAGCCATATGTTTCAGATAGAAGGAGTAACCATCCGGAACGCAATTCCGCCCGGAATGATCGAAGGGGTGACCGAGGGAAGAATTCTCCGGGATTAATGAGTAATACTAGTTTCGACAAATATGCAGATCCCACAGAAGCACCCCGGTTATCGGAGTATAATTTCAGTGTCGATGCATCGGGGATTGTATCGTCCATCGGGAGGATCAAAGACACTAGGTGGCCTAGTCTTATACAAACTGATCCTTCTCAGAGAAATCCAAACCTAATGTGCAAGTATCATGGCACACATGGCCATAGGACCGAAGACCGCAGACAGTTAAAAGAGGAAGTAGCTCTATTATTCAATGAGGGCCATCTTCGAGTATTCCTTCCTGACCGAGCCAAAAATCACTTCAGGGAGAGAGATGCCAACAAAAAGAACGAGCAGGAAGAACCTCAGCATGTTATCCACATGATCGTCGGCGGGGTCGACGTCCCACATGGACCTATATTCAAGCGCACCAAAGTACCGATCAAAAGAGAAATAGACTCGAGACTATGTGCTGGAAGTCACCCTCTCGTTCAACGACGAAAAAGCAGAAGGAATCTCTCAGCCGCACAACGACGCCCTGGTAATTTCTATTTTGCTAAATAAAATTCAAGTTAAACGTGTTCTCGTGGATCTAGATAGCTCGGCGAACATAATCAGATCGAGGGTGGTAGAGTAGATCGGCTTACTAGACCAGATCGTACCTGCATCTCGAGTCCTAAACGGCTTCAACATGGCTAGTGAAACAACGAAGAGGGAGATAATCCTACAAGCGAACATGGTCGGGACCATCTAAGACACAAAATTTCATGTCATCGAAGGTGACATGAGATACAGTGCACTACTCGGAAGGCCCTGTATACACAACATGAGTGCAGTACCATCGACACTTCACCAAATGATGAAGTTCCCAACAGGGGATAGTGTGAAAACAGTCTATGAGGAACAACACGCCGCAAAGGAAATGTTTGCAGTCGATGAGGTGACGCTGATATCATCACCTTTGACCTCAGAAAAGTCGAGCACCAAAGATAAGCAAGCAGCCAAATAGTAATCACCGTTCCCAGCCTCGACCAAATCGGATAAACAGGTAATCGAAGAACAAGAGGAGGATTTTCTCACTCCTCGAACTTTCGTCGTTCTCGAAGAATCGGATGCTACCAAGTCAATGGTCGAGGAGCTGGAACAGGTGATACTGATCGAGTATCTACTCGAACGAAAAGTATACCTGGGAACGGGGTTGACCCCCGAACTCAGGAAAAAACTTATTCAATTTCTTATTGAAAACATGTATTGCTTTGCCTGGTCCCATTTAAACATGACAGGAATCCCGCCCGAGATAACAACTCACCGGCTGGGCCTGGATCCCAAGTTTAGACCGGTAAAGCAAAAGAGAAGGCCTCAATCTGAGGTAAAGAATGCCTTCATAAAGGAGGAGGTAACCAAACTTCTTAAAATAGGGTCCATTCGGGAAGTTAAATATCCCGAATGGTTAGCCAACATATTCGCAGTCCCCAAAAAGGGGAACAAACTTAGAATGTGTATAGATTATAAGGACTTGAATAAAGAATGTCCAAAAGACTCTTTTCTCTTTCCTAACATCGATTGAATGATCGATGCCATGGCCGGCCATGAGATACTTACTTTTCTCGACGCCTATTTTGGGTACAACCAAATCCAGTTGGACCCAGTAGATCAGGAAAAAACTTATTTTATCACTAAGTATGGAACTTATTGTTACAATGTAATGCCCTTCGGACTAAAAAATGCAGGAGCTACATATCAACTCCTAGTTAACAAGATGTTCGAAGAACAGATAGGTAAATCAATGGAAGTTTACATTGACGATATGTTAGTTAAGTCCCTGCGCACAGAGGACCATTTGACTCATTTGCAGGAGACATTTGAAATCTTGAGAAAATACAACATGAAGCTTAACCCCGAAAAATGTGCTTTCGGGGTCGGCTCGGGAAAATTCCTCGGCTTCATGGTGTCAAATCGGGGAATCGAGATCAACCCCGATAAGATTAAGGCCATCGAGGACATCACCATCATGGACAGTGTGAAAGCCGTTCAGATGCTAACCGGACGGATAACTGCCCTGGGCCGGTTCATTTTGAGGTTATTAGATCGAAGCCACATGTTCTTCTCCTTACTTAAAAAGAAAAATGATTTTACATGGACCCCGGAGTGTCAGCAAGCATTGGAGGAATTGAAACGATAACTATCGAGCCCACCTTTGCTCCACACTCCAAATGTAGATGAGAAGCTATACCTATATTTGGCAGTGTCTGAGATAGCGGTAAGTGGTGTATTAGTTCGAGAAGAACAAGGTACGCAATTTCTAGTTTATTATGTGAGTCGAACCTTAGGAGATGCTGAAACTAGGTATCCACACCTAGAAAAATTTGCACTAGAACTAATAAGCGCATCTAGGAAATTAAAGCCATATTTTCAGTGTCATCACATATGTTTAATCACCACTTATCTCTTTCTAAATGTTTTGCACAAGCACGATTTATCGGGCCGATTGGCCAATTGGGCCGTCGAGCTTGGTGAGAACGATATCGAATATCAACCCCGAACAACCATCAAGTCTCAAATATTAGCAGACTTTGTGGCAGACTTCTCACCAACCCTCGTACCCAAAGTGGAAAAGGAACTTTTGCTGAAATCGGGTACATCATCGGGGGTATGGACCCTCTTCACGGACGGTGCCTCAAATGTGAAAGGGTCCAAGCTTGGGATTATTTTGAAACCACCTACGGGAAATGTTATTAGACAATCAATTAAGACTGCCAAACTGACTAACAACAAGGCCGAGTATGAGGCTATGATTGCAGGTCTCGAACTAGCAAAAATCTTGGGAGCGAAAGTCATTGAAGCAAAATGTGACTCCCTACTGGTAGTTAACCAGGTAAACAAAACCTTCAAAGTTCGAGATGACAGGATGCAGAGGTACTTAGACAAATTGCTGGTGAACCTGCACCGCTTCAAAGAATGGACTCTACAACATGTACCTCGAGAACAAAATACCGAAGCCGATGCACTTGCCAATATAGGGTCATCAGTCGACGAAGATGAGATCAACTCGGGGACTGTCGTCCAACTCATGAGATCCTAATCGAGGAAGGACATGCTGAAATAAATTCCACAAGCTTAACATGGGACTTGAGAAACAAATACACTGAATATTTGTAGAACAGGAAGTTACCATCGTATCCCAAAGAATCGAGGGCCTTACGGACTAAAGCTGATCGATTCGTATTAGACGAAGACAGAACTCTATACAGAATAATGTTCGATGGTCCACTGGCAGTATGTTTGGGACCGGGAGATACTGACTATGTTCTACGAGAAATCCACGAAGGCACTTGTCGAAATCATTCTGGCGTCGAGTCACTAGTTTGGAATGTCATCAGAGCACGATACTATTTGGATAGCATGGAAAAAGACTATAAGGAGTTCGTTCGAAGATGCGAAAAATGTCAAAGGTTTGCGCCAATGATTCACCAGCCCGGTGAACAACTTCACTCGGTCCTATCCCCATGGCCGTTCATGAAATGGGGAATGGACATCGTCGGTCCTTTTCCATAGGCCCTAGGTAAAACTAAGTTCATATTATTTATGACTGACTATTTCTCTAAATGGGTTGAAGCTCAGGCTTTCGAAAAACTTAGAGAAAAAGAAGTGATCGAATTCATATGGGATCACATCGCATGTCGATTCGGGATACCCGCGAAAATAGTATGTGATAATGGAAAGGAGTTCGTCGGCAGCAAAGTAACGAAATTCTTCGAAGATCACAAAATAAAGAGAATACCGTCGAGACCGTATCACCCTAGTCGGAACGGACAAGTCGAATCAACTAATAAGACTATCATCTAAAACTTGAAGAAAAGGCTAAACGAAGCCAAAGGAAAGTGGAGAGAAAAATTGCATGAGGTTCTATGGGCGTACCGGACAACATCGAAGTCCAGTACCGGAGCGACTCCATTTTCCTTAGTATATGTCTCCGAGGCCTTGATACCGGTCGACATCGGGGAGCCCATCGCCAGGTTTTGACACGCAACGGAGGAATCAAACCATGAGGCCATGAATATATACCAGTCTCGAGTTGTTAGATTAAATAAGAGAAGCAGCGCTCATTTGTATGGCCACACAAAAACAACGAATCAAGAGATATTACAACAGAAGAACCAATCTTCGACACTTCAAAGTTGGGGACTTAGTCTTAAGAAAAATCACCATCAATACTCGAGACCCTAATGAAGGAAAACTCGGTCCTAACTGGGAAGGACCCTATCAAATGCTCAACATAGTCGGGAAAGGATCTTACAAGCTCGGAGTAATGAACAACGAACCATTGTCGAATAACTGGAGCATATCACTCCTCAAGCGGTACTATTGCTAAGGTATGACTTTGTTTTTTATTTCATTTACTTAAGTATTTGAAACTAACTTGTTGCAGGAATTTGATCCAAGAAATCGAGACCTCAGATTTTAAAGTACGCATTGCACTCTTTTTCCCTTAGACCGATTTTTATCCCAAATGGATTTTTCCGGCGAGGTTTTTAACGAGGCAACAACTATGTGCTACCTGAGGATAATTCAACAGTATCCATGGCTTCTTTGCAATCAACCTCGAATATTGGGGGGCATCACCCTCGGATGTTATGTCTCAATGGGTCTCGATAAGAAGAATTTTGTAATGGGCCATACGGTCGAGTGAACCGTGTCCATATAGATTAGCTGAGTCCCGACAACAAAACATGTACACATGTATAAGTAATATAGAAAAACATTCTCTTTCCTCGAACATCTCATGTTTGAAGTAAAATTTCTAATATGCGAGTCATGTACTTACGATTCTGATCTATTGTGCAAAACTAACACTTGTGAAGAATGGATCAAGGGCCAAGTACAAGCATACCTCGAACACTTGGGGACTACCTACTCGAGCTATCTAAATTCGAAATCATAAGACCTCAGAGAGGCACCCCTCGATATATAGGACAAGGCCATCACACTCGGGTACTAACATTTCGAACAAGTTCGAAATGTTATCGGTAAATGAGTCCAAGAAACATACCCGAAGGCTACAGCAATATTAAAGACTACGGTCACATAAAAGGCTATAGCTAAAATAATGCGGCTCGGAGACGTCCGAATTCCGCCATAAACCAAAGGCTTTCAAATACTTTGAAAAACCGGTTAAATAAGGCTACCCTCGTCAAAGCAAATAAAAAAGGGCTTCAATAAAATCAGCCCTCAAATAATTTAAAGGCTTCGATAATATCATCCTTCGAAAAAAACCTCAAGAGGTTCCAAATTATCTTAATAGAAACGAGTTAAGAAAAAATAGGGTTCCGATCATTGGGCCCTCGAAAATCCAATGAATACAAAAAACACATGCTAAGGCATAAAGAAATTTTCACTAAGTCTTTTAGCCGAAAAGGGAGAAATGATATCCATTCTCATAGGCCGAATTGGCGCAACTTAAAGAGCCTAAGGGCCGATCTTATAAGCCTAAGGGCCAATACAATTAGAGTTCAAGACCTCCCTCTCACTCGATTCGAACCCAAGGGTTCAACTATTCCGAGCTCAAACAAATGTTAACTACAACTCGAAGATTCACCTGAAGGGTATAGCAGTGAGCTCGAAATAATTAAGAACCATTTGATGAAAACCTAAGGGTTCACTTTATCCTAAAACTCAAGATTCATTCGGATTTGCTTATTAAAGATAACTCGTCGATCAGTTTGATCGAGCCACCCCCGTGATAAGGTCTCGAACGAGTTTCGAACTCGGGGACATTCCCTCGTAAAAACAAAAATGTTAAGGGTTTTTCTCAATCACGAGTTGGACTACAACAATAAGAATTTTCAACAACTTCGATAAAGGAAAGAAGCATATCAGAAACCAAAAGCATACTAAGGCATCAAAGAGAAGTTTTATATATATATATATCAAATGACCTGTACAAAGGGCCAAGTCAAGGCCTTACACGGAATAGATAAAAAAGGAAAAAATCCTAAGGGCCTAGTCTACCCCGGGAGCCACGTCCTTGGGAACCACCTCTTTGAGAGCCGCTTCTTCAACGGCCTCATCATCACCCTCCCAGATCTCAGTCCCGCTCGCTGATTCCTCTTCATCGGAAAGCAAAGTTGCGACCTCGTTTTCCAAGACTTTGGCGTCTTCAATATCAGCCGAGAGGTCGAAGCCACGGGCATGTATTTCTTCGATAGCCTCTCTCCGAGACTGCTTCCTAGCATGATCAACTGCGCACGACAATCTAATCTCAGCTGCAGCAGAGATCTTCTGCGCTCGAATATTGGCAGCCTCGACATCGGCTCGGTAAGAGGTCACAAATGCCTCTACATCATGCTTAGCCTTAGAAAGCTCGGCGACCAGCCTAGCCTCGAGCTCCTCAACCTTCCAAGCTCGGGCCGAGTTCTCCTCTTTCACAGATTGAAGATGGCTTTCGACTGATGCTAGTTGGGCCGAAGTGTGTCCTTCTCCGAGGTGAGGCACTCCATATGCTGTCTCCACCCTAGAGTTTCGGCCTCTTTCATTTTGGACTCCTCTTGAAGCTGCTCCACCAGCTCCCTCTTTCGCTGAAACTGCAAAATGAAGGGTTAGTCGCCAAATTTGAACTAACACTTAGCAAGGCTTGCGAGAAATTACATTACCTTTTTGACGAGATCGGTCCGATCTTGTCGAGACGTTGTGAGTTCAGCTCGAAGGTCCATAATCTCCTCCTTCGTTTGAACGTAGAGGAGTTTGAGGCCATCCCTCTCCTCTACAAGATTCTTGAGCTCTGCCTCATACCGAGACAGATCAGCCTTCGATTTTGAAGATGCTTCTAGATGAAGCACCATGTCCCATATACAAAGAAGGGAGTCAGTTTAGATGTAATATGAAGTAAACACGAGTGTCGATACGAAGAGATAAAACTTACCCTCTTTCGGAACCGCTGTGCCTCGTCGAACACGGATGAAACATATGGCTTGGGACCATCATCGACCCCAACAAAGCAATCTCGGAATATGTCATTCCCTTCATGGGCCTGTCTCACATCGGGAGTACCCATGGCTCGGGGATCTCGGAATTTCCCCTCGGAGAATGAGGGGCCGAGAGGCGAGTCGCTGATGTTGATTATCCCAAGTGAATCACTAGGGACGTTATCTTCCTTCTGAAGGGACTCGAGGCTAAGCCCTTCAGGCACCTCCACCGGCTGATTATCACGGCGAAGGACATCCTCACCACCCGATTGCTCGGGGACTTTTCTCGGGCCTTCCTTCAAAATTCCCTCAGCCCAAGGAGAATTCGCTTCGAGCTCCACCGGCTCGGCAAACCTAGTGTTTCGAGCTACTAGCTGGCAGTCGTAATCTTCGCCTCCTTCGTCGATGCAAGGAACAAAGGGCTCGGATTTTGACTTCCGAGGTCTAATTTTTCTTGGCTTGGGGTATTGTAAAGGGAAGCCCTTCTCCTCATTCTCTCCTTATCTGGATTCCACGCCTCCTCCTCCCCGGGCGGAGGTGGCCTCATGGCCACATTTTCTCCAAGGCCTGCACGTGAAGGAACTGAGTCAGCAAGAATTGTACTACAAAGGGAACTTATATGTACAAGAAAATGAACTCTCCATGTTATTTGGCCTCCCATCGGCCTTTGGCCAAATCGCGCCAGCAACATTCGGCGTAGAAAGAGGTGGAAGCCAACTATCGAACCCAGCCTCCGAGATCTGGAATTGCACCGGGAAACCAAGGAGAAGCTACATTATAAGAAAATAACGTGAGTCAATAATGGGATAAGGGAAGTAAAACAGTAAAATAAACGAATCGAAATCACACTTACGCTTCATGTTCCATTCCTCGTGGAATGGCATTTTATCAACCGGAATCAGATCAGAGGTTTTGATTCGGACGAACCGGTCCATCCAACCTTGGTCTTTTTCTTCATCAAAACTTGAGAGCACCATCTTCGTAGCTCGACGATGCATCTTTATTAGCCCACATCGATAAAGGAGTGGGCTATAGAGTCTTATCAGGTGATCGATGGTGAAGGCCATTCCCTCGACCTTGCTTGAAAAGAACCTGATCAGGTTGACGATGCGCCAGAATGAGGGATAGATTTGACTGAGGGTTACTCGGTACTGGCGACAGAAGTCGAGTATGACTGCATCCACGGGGCCCAAACCCGGAGTGAAAGGGTAGGTATATACACTAAGGTACCCTTTCACATAAGTGGTGATATCCTCCTCTGGGGAAGGAACCACCACTTCCATATTTTCCCAACCACAGTCCTCCTTCACCTTCTCAAGGTGACCTTCCGATATTGAGCAGATGTATCGGGACATGGGTTCGCAGTGACCTGGGACTAAGGAAGGCCTTTCAACTTTGAATTCAGAAGTTAATTCGATTAGCCCCCAAGATACATTCCTCGGTACGAGGATCCACCGGCGTCTTATCGCCGGCCGACCGGGAAGAAGAAGAAGAAGAAGCTTTTTCTTTTTGCAGCACAGTCTTGGATGTCTTCGTCATTTGTATATTTGTATAAGGTGGAACAAAGGTATGAGATTAGCGGCTCCGATGAAAACAACGGTGGTGTAATGAGCGGCGATGAGAGAAAGATAAGAAGGATTGGGAACTCAAGAGTTTATGATCAACGCAAAGTAAAGTTTGAATCTACTAAAGAGGTGATATTTATAGGTTTAAAACGAAGGTTCGGTGTCACTAGTGGCAGACCGACGACTGACATGAATTGATAGTTTTTTGGGAACCGAACCGATGTGATATTTCAATCACATCCATCTATTACGTAATGGAGACGACGTCATGATTGATGTATCGAGGAATCGAGGATCAAATCATTTCTTATCATTTCATTCTAAGAAACGCGGGGAATATATACGGTTAAAATCGACCACACCCGATTTTACGGGCTCAAAGGTACACCTCGAGAATGAGCCAGTATCGAAGTAAGTTCGGGCTCGAAGAACACGAAGACTATGGGATCTAGATCGGGCTAAATCGGTACCGAGGTAACAGAATAACGAGATATCCGCAATCGACTACCAATCTCGGCGAGAATCTTGGAATTGGCAGACCATTAACGGTTATTGATGTCAATCATGTATTTTACGTCCGAAATTAAAGTTATACCTTATTTAGGATTCCTCTACTATATAAAGAGGAACCCTACTCATTTGTAAGGGCAATCACTTACACATTCACTGAGAAATATAAACGTTCTGTTTTTTTACTCGCTCTTAATTCTCTACTGTTCTTATTGTCCATTTTGTTCATATTGTTCTTATTATTCTCGTGGTTCTTAACGTTCAAACTTGACACCTTTCCAAGTCGAGGTCGATAACTTGCAAACAACACTGGTTTGATCTATTACAATCATTTAATTCCTTTATTTATTTATCTATTTATCAATTGGTATTGGATTAGATCATGTATACTTATAACAATATTACAAGTTTAACTGTTACTCGTATTTCGAGGTAAATAGAATATGTGCAATTTTTCCCTTTATATTATTATTATTATTATTATTATTATTAAATAAAGAAAATTACTAATTTTGGTAGTCAAGAGCCTTATCGGACTCAAAGGGTAGTCCATCTTACATCCCGTCCCCCACCTACCTCTAAAAAATATTTATAAAATCAATCACATATAAAATACGTATTAATTTATAGTTTGATAAGAATACTGACTTATATATTATTGCAGATTAAATTAGTGCCATAATATAAAAAGTCTTCAAAATACTAATATTTTATATAACTTGAGATGGTGAATTACAAAGCAAGTAGATATTATAAAATCGGCTCTTTATATTTGTTTACCCTAAAAGAGAATAACAATTGAATTTATATGTAGTTTTAAGGATACGTGATTTCACTTGGCACAAATTGATAAAATAGGTAAATTAGTATTAATTATTGACTTTAACGAAAAGCAAACTAAATGATATGTTCAGCCTTGACCCTCGAGCTAGGTCGCCTTTGAATCAAACAAATATTGTACTAGAAAATATGAACAGAATAATAGAGTGTTGAAAGCTCAAGAGAAAAGTAGTATATTACTTTGAATAGTGTTAATCTGATGTGCTTTACAAATGATCAGACCACCTTTATATATTAGGGGAGTCCTACCTTTAATACAATCCTAAATACAGTAAGAAATCCCATGATTAGCTGATTAATCGGACTCTTCTTGATACGTGTCGAGATTTTCGCCGTGCTCCACGCTTGATCGCGGATATCTTGGCTTTCTGTTATTTTGCTTGTCAGGTTTCCCTCGATCTTTCTCGATCTCTATCCTGCTCGGTCTCGATCTTGGTTGATCTCGATATCTATCGGTCCCTGAGTCACGAGCTTGGCAATCTAACTTCGTACCACGATCCGATATGACATGGGGTCGAACCTTGGCCTGTCACACCTCGGTCTCGATTAGTCATACGAAAAGGGAAAAACTGATTTTGACCGTATACAGATAGTCCCCTCGTTTTTTGGAGGGTAATGACAAGAAACGATTTGAGTCCTCGATCTTCACCTCGGTACATCATGACATAAGCATCATGACGTAGGCAACAGAGGTAACCAAAATATCTTTTCGGTACAGTTTCCCAGGCATAGTCAGTCGACGGTCGGCCATTACCGGCTTTGAACCGTCATTGAGAAATCATAAATACCCTTCTTCTTCATTTTTCAAATTTGACTTTCAAATCTTCTTCACTCTAATCTTCAAAATCCTCTGCCTTCTTCAAAGCTTTGTATTTTCATATCTCTGGGTTTCTTTGCTTGTTCTATCCCAAATACCAAGTATTACTTTTCAATTTCTATTCTTCTTTGTCCATAAAAACTAAATGGCTAAAATTTCAAAAACTGTTACGCGAAAAGAAACTGCTTCCTCGTCCCGGCCGGACGGCGAGGAACCAGCGGGGGAGCCACGCCCTGAAGAGTTCTTTCCAGGAGGGTGTGTCATCGATTCTGACTTCAAGGTTGAAAAGACCTCCTCGGTTCCGGGTCGATGCGAGCCATTATCGAGGAATATATGCTCGATATTCGATAGCCTCCTCTCCCAAGTTAAAAAAAACATTGTAACTGGTGTAAGAAACATGTGGTGGTGCCTGCTCCAGAAGAATCAATCACCATCCACGTGGAAGGGTTCTTAAGTGTTTACACTTACTTAAGTTGGGCCCCTTGGATCCGATTATCATAATCTTATGCAAGAAATATGAGGTGACCCTCGGTCAGATTCATCCCTCTTTCTAGAGAATAGTGAGATTACTTCGCCTTTTCGTAAGCAAAATCGACGGGATTCCCTTCACCCTCGACCACCTCATACACCTGTATAGCCCCCGACTCTATCAAGAAGGACTAATAAAGCTTCAACGTCGGGCCACCAGGGCACCTTTCTCGAGCATAGATGAGCACAAAGACCAGGGCTGGATGGGCCGATTTGTTCGAGTGAAGACCTCGGACTTGATCTCGACTAAGAGTATGCCATTTCATGAGAAATGGAATATGAATTGTAAGTATAATTCTATCCTTAGTTTCTGGTTATTGTCTTCATTTCCCCCCTTTATTACTAGCATTTTACTTGATGCGGCCATTGCCTGGATGCTGGGTGCGGTTCCCCAACTCGAGAACTGGGTCAGGAGCCTAGTATGGAAATCGACACATACTGAGCGCGCATGGCACGATTTGTTGAAGGGTCGATGGAATGCTAGTAGTCATGGTAAAAAATTTCTTCTTGACCTGATGATTTGACCACTATTCGAATATTTTCCTAAGCTTACTCATTTTTCTTCTTTTGTAAGTCTCGGGAAGGATGTGTGATGAGGCCCCCGTCTGGTGATGAAGAAATCCTTCCCCCACCATTTGTCTCGAAGCCGATGAGGGAGAAGAAGAAGAAGAAGAAGAATAAGAAGAAGAAGAAGAAGAAGAAGAAGAAGAAGAAAAGGGCTTCGAACTCTGAGGGGCAGAAACCCAAAAATAAAACAGCCCGTAAACCCAAGGGGAACATCATCTCTCTAACTTTAGAGTCAGTCCAACGATTAAGGATGAAGAAGAAGAAGAAGACTCCTGGCTGGTGGACCGTGTGCGAGCTGACACCGAGATTCGAGGAACTACTGAGTCAGTAGGAATTGAAACTGCTCTGCCTCGACTTGATGATATTGAGGCGGAGGCCTCGGCCGAAGTCCCCGAGCCAGAAAGAGCTGAAGACGCTTCACCTCGAGTTGAGAAGGCCACCGAGGAGGCGGTTGATGATGGTGTATAAACCATGCTCGAGGCCCCCCGAGATGAAGGTGGTGCTCCAAAATATTTACTTGGGGTGATAGATATCGGAGATTCCCCCTCGTTTCCTTCATTCACTATGTCAATGATACATGAAGCTCAAGCAGTGGAGACTTTCCATGAGGACGGGGTCCATCGAGCAAAAGACCCTTTCCGTGGTTATTTTGTTGGAGTGGAAGATGTCACCGGTTGGGTGACTTGTAGGTACCGAGGAGGAGCTCGAGTGACGCTTTCTGTAAGGCCCCGTAAATGTTATCCTAAAAATCGGGTTCCCTGATGCCGGAGTAGTCGTACAGGCTTGCTTGCCGCGGTTTAAACTTTTTGGATTGAATAGTACGCTGGGGAATTGAAGGAAATATTTTGCAGAAATAGGCATTTCTGCGGCCGATTATGCAACTGCATAATCACTCTGTGGGCCGCAGGGTGAACCATCTTTTTGGGCCGATTTTGAGTTCAATTTCGCGGCCAATTATGCGGTCGCATAACTGTTTCACGGGCCGCACTTTGGTCATATAATCATCCTTAGATTTTTGCAGAGGGAGGTTCTGCGGCACATAATGCAATCACAGAACAGGTCTGCGGGCCGCATAATGGCCACAGAGTGAAGCAGGCCAGCCTAGTTCCGAGGGTCATCTTTCGCAGTCATTTTGCGGCCGCAGATCCTGTTCCGAGCTTCATTTTTGGGATTTTTAAACCAACCCTATTCTGTTAAAACACATACCATAGACCATTTTTGAGCTTATTTCTGATATTTTTAGAGTGAGAGAGAGAGAGTTCTTAGAGTGAGAGAATAACCTTCACACCAATATCCAATAGTTCTTGCTCAATCCTTGAAGATTATCAAAAAGTTCCTCATATTGAAGATAAGAATCCATACCCTAGCTTTTAATTTCGAAAATTTAGTAAAAATAGGGATAATTAGAAAGACAATTATTGGGTGTGGGGGTGGATATCTTGCATGCATGTATTCCTAAAGTATGTGGGGGAGGTTGTGAGCTAAAGATAGTAAAGAATGGGGAGTGTGATGGTGAAGTATTTCATAAAAGGGCCATAAATACTTAATGCACACTTGGTGGTTGATAAAATGCTCAAATGAGCTAGAACCATGATAATTTCCCTAATTTTAGTTCAATTTGTTGTATTTCTAAAATAGATTGGTGTTGATAAGATTCCCGGAAAATTTTAGAGTGTAAGTGAGCTCAATTGAGGTATGTTGGCTAAACCCCCTTCTTCTTAGAATCGAATCCCCCGGTGTCATGTAATTGGTGTAAGTCCCAAATTGATCATCATAGGATGGGCTATTCCGAATGTGTTTGTGTCGAAGAATACATGTTCAATATTTATTCTAAATGCTTCATCATGTTTTTTCCATTTGAGGATGTGTTCAAAAAGTGAAATATGTGTTAAGAAATGTTAAGACTTCATGACAAAGTTGAATAAAGGTTGTTATGCCAAAGTGTATGAAAAACCTCTATGTTCTTAGGGTTCCCAAATTGCTCACATGTGTACTAATGTCTTATATGATAGGCCTTAGTGTTGTTGATAATGATAGTGATGTTGAATGTAAAAAGGGAAACTGAAATTGTGAAATACGGACAAGTTCCAAGAATGACTTTATAATTGAGGCCACTCGTGCCAATGTATTGAAAAAATGGGAAAGAAATATGAAGTGAGATGATTGACTGAAAGGGGTGATGTCTCTAATGAGATGACCTAGCCAATCGGGTCATGATCGGACATCGTGCCGCACACATGGTGGTAACTGTGCTGCAAATGATAATTGAAATTGTGGATATAGTTGATGTCTCAAATGAGATGACCTAGACGATCGGGTCGAGATCGGACTCTGTGTAAGAACACAGTGGTATTGTGGATTGTGGCATATCGGCACTAAAGACCACCCAACCTAATAACATGGAAATTGACTAGAAAATCTATGTAATCCTTAACTTGATGTTTTAGTGTTGTTTGAAGCTCATATCGCATTCTTGACATTTCCCCCGTTATTACTATTCATTCTATTGCGATGGTGTTTAGTTTTCATACTATTACTATTCGACGATAATAACGTCCCTTTCTTTCGGGGGGCGCTGCATCTTTAAATGGATGTAGGTGGTTCCGTAGCAGACAGTGTTGATCATAGATAGTGGTGCATCCTCTTCCCAGCGGACTCGATGAGCCCCACTTCATTCCGGGTTCATGTATTGTATCTTTTGTTTATATTGTTGTCACTTTTTGAGGTATAGCCGGGGCCTTTTTGCCGACACTATCTTTACACTCTTTTCTATGTTTAGAGGCTCCGTAGACACTATGTGGGTTGTATATGGGTGCTAGAAAGGTCCAATGGATTATGTTATGTTTGGACTCTTCTTCCACTCAATCATAAGAATGTATGTATTTTTACACTTAACAATGATGTAACAAAATGAAATGATCTAGTAATGTATATATATGATCTTTGTACTGTTTAATTAATGAAAACATACCTTCTCTTGATCATAAGTGAGTTGGGTAGAAAGTGTCTAACATGTTTGCTCGACCGGGTCCACTCGGTTAAGCGCTAGTTACGCTCCCCAAGGTTGGGGCGTGACACTTCCTCAGGCTTTAAACTGACCAATCAGTTTCCGACCCCAAGTGTCGATCCCGGACGTAAGTGATCAATTATCATCTCGGTCCCGGAGGATGCTCGGGTTCTTTCTGCCCCCGTAGGGGTGGCTAGCTATCTCCGATGCTTGGTTACCAAAGAAGACCAAGCCGAGATGGATGGGGTGGAAGCACCTTGTCTTTTCAACGAAGTCCAATAGGCTCTAAATCGGGTAATCCCTGATTTCCTTGTCGATGTCAATGTTTGTACTTAGACTTTTCTCCCTTTATATAACTCTTTTCCTATGTTTGTAGGCTTCAGTGCTTCATCATGAGGCTTTCCTCTGATCCCGAAGGGAGATGAGCCGGTATGAGGCCGAGATCCGAGGGCTTACTGAGGAAAAGTATTCCTTCAAGCTTCTCAGTGAGTAAAGAGAAGGGGAAGCTAAAGGCCTATGTACCGAGCTAGAATTGGCTTAGAAAGAACATGCCGAGCAGGTAAGAAGAATCTTTGAAGTTAGTGACATTGAATCAAGCGTGGTGGCTAACGATTCAAACCCATAGGTCCAACGAAACCTCGATACGATCGGGCAACTCCATAAGGAAGTAGACGTAGTGAAAATTGAGGCCGGGGAATGGAAGAAGAATATGGATTGCCTTGTCTCTGAAAAGGAGACTACCCGAGCCCAACTAGCCTCAGCTGAAATCCAACTCCAAAGCATGAAAGAGAAAACCTTGGTTCAATCCAAGAAAATCGAGGATCTCCAGTCTGAGTTGGGTTCAGCAATTTCCGATCGGGAGAAGCTGGTCACAGAGTTCGAAGTGGCCAAATCGGAGGTCAAAGCGACCAAGGCCAATGCAGTGGTGGCTATTTACCGGGCCAATGCTGAAACTGCTCAGGTCCGAGCAAAGGAGGTCGCCGAGGCTGCTCAGGTTCGAGCAAATTGAGTCGGCGAGCACGCCAAATGTCAGTCTCGAAGGGAGACTCTTGAGGATATCCATGCTCGAGGCTTCGATCTTACAGCCGAGATCGAGAGAGATAAGGCTCGAAGCTGAATACAGGGGGTTAGCTTACCCCGATGACGACGATTCAGAGAGCTTGAGCGGATCCGAAAGTGGAGAAGGCCTCGAGGGTGAAGATGTTGTTCCCGGAAATGGATAGGCCTTTTAGGATTTCACATATTTTGTGTTTCTGTCGAGGCCGTTTTGGCTTTTGTGAAGAATTTACATCGGGTCATGTTGCCTTTGTAAATGACTTTTGATGTATATATAAAAACTTTTCTTCCCTTTTACAGAGGTCAAAGTGCCTTATAAAATCACGAGGTTGTATTCTAAGGTACGAGTTGAGGCGATTTGTTTGAAACCGAATCAAAGTAGCCTTTAGGCTTTATGATCAAGCGAGGGCCTTCTTGAACCCAAAATATAGAAGCCCTTAGGCTTTCTTGTTTAGCGAGAATGATCTCAGTAAAAGTAGCCTTTGTATTTGGCCGATCTGGTCTTTGTAAAAAGATCATTTATTTATGTATATAAGGCTTTCTACCCTTTTCGGCTCTCAAAATTTTTATTCCTTTGATTTATCATTCATATTTACAAAGGTTGGAATGCCTTATCATGTAATAATAAGGTTCCGTTCAAGGGTTCGAACAAAACCTTGCCTTTATTGCCTTTCTGGTTTTCGGGGTTCGAAATTATCGAAGTTTTCTCCCGAAAATATTTTAAGTATAAGATCCCATCAAGGGTAGCCTTTAGAACTAGTTGTGAAAGAATTTTTTCTTTTTTTGAAGGCCTATTTTTGTTACGGATTTCGGATCCAAACCGTGTTAAACTGGTCGTAGCCTTTTAGATCAGGTGTAGCCTTGTGAGCTTGCTTCCCCGAGTTATCTAGGCTTGCCTAAGACAATATTCCTAGAGTGGGTATGGCCATGGAATTTAAAATTCGAGGGTTTACTAAAAGGTCTTATGTCCTCGATTCTCAATAGTTCGATCTGTTCGAATTTATTTTTTGAATGGCAGTCCCCGAGTGTGGGGCGATTATCTGAACTCTGGTTATGATCGGCCCTTGAGCTCGTTTTCATAAAAGATCGAAAGTATGGAATTGTAAAGTAGAAAAACTTTTTCTAAGACATGAGATAATGGCAAGGAAAAATACTTCTCTTTATTCTTGTGAAAAATTATTACACATGCGTACATGTTTTGTGCCAGGGCTCGAGCAACCTATGTGGTCACGGTTTGTTTGATTGTTTGGCCCTTACTAATCTCACCTATTGAGACCCCACTATTATGAAGTAATTTCCTCACAACAAAGTTGACATCTAAGGGCAATGCCCCCCAGTTCGAGGTTGATTGTAGAGGAACCTCAGATACTATTAGTGCTGTCTTTGGCACAAACTAGTAATCGGACTTCGATTCTAAGTTAGCACGATCCTTTGTTGCCTCGTTAAAAACCTTGTCGAAAAACCCAATTGGGACAAAAATGGTGCAAGGGAAAAAGAGTGCAAGGCGTGCTTTCAGACCTAAAGGCTTCGTACCGCTCCTCGTTGATAACCTGCAAGTGTTAGTCCAAAATATAGAAAGAATCTAATAGGGTCGTACCTCAGTAGTAATATCATTTGAGATGAGTTACGTTCCAATTGTTCGGTAGCTATTCGCCGTCCATCGTTCTGAGCTTATAAGACCCTTTTCCAGTGATCTCGAGAATCTGGTACGACCCTTCCCAGTTCGTACCCAATTTCCCTTCACTTGGATTTCGGGTGTTTAATGTGACCTTCCTCAGCACCAAGTCCCCGACATTGAAATATCGAAGGTTGGCCCTTTGATTGTAATACCTTTCGATCCGTTGTTTCTGGGCAGCCATTCGAACAAAGGAGGCTTATCGACATTCTTCTAATAGCTTCAAGCTTGTATTCATGGACTCATCATTCGATTCCTTCATCGCATACCCGAATCTTATGCTCGATTCCTGACTTCGACCGGTATTAAATCTTCGGCACCATAAACCAAAGAGAACGGGGTGGCCCCAGTACTGGACTTCGAAGCTGTGCGATACGCCCAAAGGACTTCGGGTAGGATCTCTATCCATTTCCCCTTGGCGTCGTTCAAACTTTTTTTGAGGTTTTGGATTATGGTTTTGTTGGTTGATTTATCTTGTCAATTCCCACTACGGTGATAAGGTGTTAATAAGATCCTTTTGATGTTGTGGTCTTCAATAAATTTGGTCACTTTGCTGCCAATAAATTTTTTTCCGCTGTCATATGCAATTTCGGATGGTATTCCGAGTCAACATATGATGTGGTCTCGATGACTTCCTTCTCCCTGATCCTCTGGTATGCATGTGCTTCAACACATTTAGATAAATAGTCAGTCATAAACAAAACAAATTGAGCCTTACTTGACGCCGATGGAAGAGGTTCGACGATGTCCATCCCTCACTTCATTAATGGCCATTGCGATAAAATCGAATGCAGCAGCTCCCCGGGTTGATGAATCATCAGAGCATGTCTTTGACATTTATCACACAAAATCCTTCGCATCTTTTTCCATATCGATCCAGTAATAGCCGGCTCTGATTACCTTTAAAACCTATGATTCGGTGCCTGAGTGGTTCCTACATGTTCCTTCATGGATTTCCCTCAAAACATATTCGGTATCTCCCGATTCCAGACATATTTCTAGCGGACCATCAAACGTTCTCCTGAGTAACTTTCCATCTTCGGACAAGCTAAATCGGGCTGCCTTTGTACGCAGGGCCCTCGATTCCTTTGGATCTGACGGAAGTTTTCCCTTTTTCAAATACTCTATTTACTTGTTTCTCCAATCACAGGTCATGCTTGTGGAGTTTATCTCGGTGTGGCCTTCTTTGACCACTAACATAATGAGTTGTACAACATCCCCCAAATTTAGTTCGTTGTCTTCGACCGATGACCTTAGGTTTATGAGGGCATCAACTTCGCTATTTTGATCTCGAGGCACATGTTGCAAAGTCCATTCCTTGAACCGATGTAGAGTTACTTTTAGCTTATCCAGGTATCTTTGCATTCGTTCCTATCGAACTTTAAAGGTTCCGTTAACCTGGTTCACAACGTGGAGGGAGTCATATTTGGATTTGATCACCTCCGCTGCCAGGCCTTTCGCTAGTTCGAGTCTTGCAATCATGGCCTCATATTCGGCCTCATTGTTAGTCAATTTCGTAGTTCGGATAGATTGTCTAACTACGTTACATGTGGGTAGTTTTAGAACGATGCCGAGTCCGGGCCCTTTTATGTTCGAAGCGTCGTTCGTAAAGAGGGTCCAGATTCCCGAAGATGTACCTAATTTTACTAAAAGTTCTCTTTGAACTTCGGGTGCGAGGGCCAGTGTGAAGTCGGCCACGAAGTCTGCCAAGATTTGAGACTTGATGGTCATTCGGGGTCAATATTCAATATCGTACTTGCTGATTTCTACGGCCCATTTTCCCAACCGACCCGAAAGTTCGTGCTTATGCAAAATATTTTGAAGAGGATACATTTTTACAACACATATGGGATGACAATAAAAGTATGGTTTTAGTTTCCTATAGGCGCTTATCAAAGCGAGCACCAATTTTTATAGACGAGGATATCTGGTTTCAGCCTCACCTAAGGTCCGACTAACATAATTGATAAGGAATTGCGTATCTTGTTCTTCTCGGACCAAGACTCCACTTACCACTATCTTCGAGACTGCTAAATACAAGTAAAGTTGCTCGTCTTCTTTTGGTGTGTGAAGCAGCGGCGGGCTCGATAAGTACCACTTTAGCTCCTCCAAGTCCTGCTGGCATTCCGGAGCCCACGTAAAATTCTTCTTCTTCTTCAGTAACGAGAAGAATCGGTCACTCTTATTTGAAGATCTCGAGATGAATCACTCGAGGGCGGCTATGCTCCTCGTTAGACTCTACACGGCCTTTACGTTGTCTATTACCTTGATGTCCTTGATAGCTTTGATTTTATCGGGGTTGATCTCGATTCCTTGATTAGATGCCATGAAGCCGAGAAACTTGCCTGAGCCGACCCCGAACATATATTTTCTGTGTTGAGCTTCATGTCGTACCTCTTTAGTATACCGAAAGTTTCCTGCAAATGCTTCAAATAGTCCTCTGCTCGCAGGGACTTAACTAACATGTTATCGATATAAACTTCCATTTATTTTCCTATTTGTTCTTCGAACATTCAATTTACTAGGCGTTGATAAGTTGCACAAGCATTTTTTAGTCTGAATGGCATTACATTATAACAGTAGGTGTCGTACTTAGTGATAAATGAGGTCTTTTTCTGATCCTCCGGATTTATCTGTATTTGGTTGTACCGGGAGTAGGTGTCTAGAGAACTGAGAGTCTAGTGACCAACCGTGGCATCGATCATACGATCGATATTAGGCAAAGGAAAAGAGTCCTTAGGACATGCTTTATTCGGGTCTTTGTAATCTACACACATCCTAAGTTTATTCCCCTTCTTAGGGACTACCACTACGTTCGCTAACCATTCGGGATACTTTACTTCCCGAATGGATCCTATTTTAAGAAGTTTGGTTACCTCGTCCTTGACGAAGTCATGCTTGACTTCGGACTGGGTCTTCTTTTTTGCTTCACCGGATGGAATATCGGATCCAGGCTTAGTTTGTGAGTGGTGATTTCCGGTGGGATCCATGTCATATGGAGATTGGACCAAGAAAAGAAATTCATGTTAGCTTTAAGGAATTGAATAATTTTTTCCCTGAGCTCGAGAGCTAGCCCTGTGCCAAGGTATACCTTTCGTTCGGGCTGATGTTCGGTCAATGTGATTTGTTCCAGCTTTTCGACCATCGACTTTGTGGTGTTGGAATCATCGGAGACTATGAAAGATCGAGGGACCCCGTAGTCATCATCCTCTTCAGTCCCCTATTTCTATGATTGGGTCGAGGTCCGTGTCTGTGGTTGCTATTTGGCCTCCTGTTTTCCCTTTAGATTGATCCTTTTAATGAGAGTGCAAATATTGGTATTACTTTGTCGACTGCAAACATTTCTTTGGCGTCGGGTTGCTCCTCGTAGACCATTTTGACTCCCTCTAGTGTCGAGAACTTCAGAACCTGGTGAAGGGTCGAGGGTACTGCCCTCATCTTATGGATCCATGGCCTTCCTAACAGGGCGTTATACCTCATGTCACCCTCAATTACATGGAACTTCGTTTCTTGGATGGTCCCGACCACGTTCACTAGCAAAGTTATTGCGCCTTTAGTGGTTTCGCATGCCATGTTGAAGTAGTTAAGTACTTGGGCCGCGGGCATGACTTGATCCTGTATGCCAAGCTGTTCTACGACCCTCGATCGAATGATGTTGGACGAGCTACGTGGATCAATCAAAACACGTTTAACTTGAGTTTTATTCATAAGAACAGATATTACCAGTGCGTCGTAATAGGGTTGTAAGATCCCCTCTGCATCTTCGTCATTAAAAGACAAGGCCCTTTACGATATATAATCATGAGTTCTCTTTTCTCTTGTGATCGACGCCTTGGTGCACTTGAATACGGGTCCTTGAGGAATATCGACCCCTTCAACAATCATGTGGATTACATGTTGTGGATCCTCTTTCTCGTTCTGTCTCTTTGAATCTCTGTTCGTGAAGTAGTTCTTAGCCCGATCGCTTAAGAATTCCCGAAGATGCCCCTCGTTGAACAACCGGGCTACCTCCTCCCTTAGATGTCTGCAATCTTCTGTCCTATGGCCATGGGTGCCGTGACACTTGCACATTTGATTAGGATTTCTCTGAGCCAGATCAGTCTGCAGAGGTCGAGGCCACCTAGTGTCTTTGATGCGCTCGATGGATCATATGATAGTTGACACATCAATGTTGAAGTTGTATTCCGATAGTCGCGGTGCTTCTTTGGGCTCGACATTCCTGTCGAAACCACTCTTGCTCATGAGCCCTTGAGAGCTCTGACCTCGATTATTTCTTCTATCACCTCTAACGGGGTTGCGTCCAGGTCCATTGTTTATCTGATCTCCATTGTATGACTGGTAACGTTCTCTGTTTGACCGTGGTTATCGGTCAATATCACTTTTAACTTTGTCGACAGGCCTGGTAGGATAAACGGACCCGTAAGGAGTTCCCAACTGGTCGTCTTCGACCCTAATCTTCGACTGATACCAATTTTGCACATTGACCCAAGTGACAATTGGGTATTCGATCAAGTTCTGCTATAACTGTTGTGAGGCCACCGAGCTTCGTACATTTAATCCTTGAGTGAAGGAATAAATGACCCAATCATTTACAACCGATGGTAAATCCATGTGTTCCATCTGAAACCGAGACACAAACTCTTTGAGCATCTCGTTATCTTTCTACTTTAGCTTGAAGAGGCCCGACTTTCTAGTTTTGACCTTTATGGTTCCGGCGTGTGCTTTAACGAAGGAATCTGCAAGCATGGCAAAATAACCAATGAAATTAAGTGGAAAATTATGGTACCATATCATCGCTCCCTTTGATAGGGTTTCCCCGAATTTCTACAACAGTACGCACTCGGTCTCATCGTCCTCCAGATCATTCCCCTTAATTGCACATGTAAAAGAAGTGACGTGCTCGTTGGGTCTGTTCTTCCATTGTACTTGGGGCTTTCTGGCATGCAGAACTTCTTAGGAATTGGTTTAGGGGCCGCGCTCGGGGGGAAGGGCTTTTGTAAAAACTTCTTCGAAACCAAGCCCTTCAAAATCGGTGGTTCCCCCGGAATTTGATCAACCCTGAAGTTATAGGTTTCCACCTTCTTGTCATTTGCTTCAATCTTCTTCTCCCCCGGTCCAATTCGCTTTGTCATCTCCTCGAGCATCTTCATGATAGTAGGGTCGGTCCCTGATTCATTTCTGTTTGATCTTCTGGACATTGGTTCGGCCCTATGAACAACTTCTAGTGATGGCTCGGGCTCGACATTGCTCGGTGCATGGTTCTGATTTTGGAGTTGTGCTATTGCAGCTTGCTGAGCCTGCAACATTTCGAATATTATTCGAAGGCTGATTCTGCCTTCTTCGCCGCCCTGTGCATTCTGACCGACTGATCGAACGTCTCTGCAGACGCTATTCTCGGGGTCAACGGTCAGATTTGCATTAATGGAAATATGGGAACTGATGTCGATTGGGTCTGCAGCCGGAACTTCATCGAGGTCAGCTGGAGGCACTTCGTTCCCGGGGGCGGCTTGAGTGTTTGACATGTTGATCCTGGAATCAAAAACACTCACAAGAAAAAGTATAAAATAGTGTGTTACGAAAATTAGCACCAGTCAACCACTATTATCCTTAGCCCCACGGTGGATGCCAAGTTGTTTACCCTAAAAACGAATAACAATTTAATTTATATGTGGTTTTAAAGATACGTGATTTCATTTGGAACAAATTGAGAAAATATGTAAACTGATATTAATTATTGACCGTAAAAAAAAGCAAACGAAATGATATGTGCAGCCTTGTCCCTCGAGCTAGATCGCCTTCGAATTAAACATATATTCTACTGGAAAATATGAACAGAACAACAGAGTATTGAAAGCTCAAGAGAATAGTATATTTCTTTGAATAATGTTAATCTGTTGTGCTTTAGAAATGATCAGACCCCCTTTGTATAGTAGGGGAGTCCTACCCTTAATACAATCCTAAATACAGTAAGAAATTCCATGATTAGCTGATTAATCGGACTCTTCTTGATACGTGCCGAGATTTCCGCTGTGATCCTTGTCCAATCACGGATATCTTGGGCTTTCTGTTATTTGACTCGGCAGGCTTCCCCCGATCTTGCTCGATCTCTATCCCGCTTGGTCTCGATCTTGGTTGATCTCGATCTCGATCGGTCCCTGAGTCACGAGCTTGGCAATCTAACTTCGTGTCACGGTCCGGTATGACATGGGGTCGAACCTTGGCCTGTCACGCTCCGATTTTGATTAGTCATACGAAAAGGACAAACCCTATTTTGACGTATACAATATTATCAAGAAGACAAGAATCCTTAATATATTATCTGTCTAACTAGATTGTTGAACTAACGAAGAGTTCCCGTAAACAAATATTCTCCGATAATAATGCTCATATAACGCAGCACTTAATGCAGATTGCGCATTAGTTTACACGGTTTCAAGACCACAAGCAACCGAGTATTGCTAAGTGATAACGCAAGATTTCACGACTAATTAATGAAAATTCTTCAGTCTATTTTGTAGAAATAATAAACTAAGAGGAGTCATATCCTACAACACATTTTTGTTTTCTAGAAATTAACTCTCTAGCGTATTCAGCACCCCAAAAAAAAAGTTTTAAAAGAAAAGAAAGACAAGTATTAGTAACTGTATACCTTTTGATCAGCTTACCGTTAGTTCGTTTGATTCTTGGTTTACGACCTAAGACTTAGTACTACTTGATTCATGGACAATTACAGAGAAGTTACCCAGAAAAGACCAACAAGGTTCTTATGTATGTGATTTACAATTTAAAATGAATGTGATTTTCTAATATAATATATTTAAATAATTTTTTCATAGACCCAAAAACTCGCCTAACTTATAGCTTGTTTGGTCAAACTTCTCCAAGTTGAGAAGCAAAAGTATTTTTTTTTCAAAATTGAAGTGTTTAGCCAAGCTTTTAGAAAACAAAAAAAAAATTTGAGTAGAAGCAGTAGCAGTTTTGGAGAAGCAGAAAAAAATAGCTTCTTCCCAGAAGCACTTTTTTGAGAAAAATACACTTAGAAGCACTTTTTAAAAGCTTGATCAAACACAAATTGCTGCTTAGAAGTGCTTTACAAATAATTAGCCAAACACAAATTGTTTTTCACCGATAATACTTTTGAAAAAAAATATTTTTCAAAATAAACTGATTCTTTCAATTTGGTCAAAGGGCTATTATTGAGCTCCCTATCTTCCGTATTTTGAATACGTAGGATTAAACAATTGAGGTCAAGTTGTTTGCCATATGCCTCGAAATCACCATTGCCTGACTAACCATGAGCTTATATGATATTTATAGTAACATGCATAAGATCCGAAGGAAAAATACTTTTGGTCGCCATTATATTGAAGGAAATGATTAATACAACTTCAAGTAGGAGTATAATTTAATCTAAAATCTCCGATATATATATTTAATCTATCTCCACATAAAACAATCAATCAGTTGTGACAAAAAAAATTACACACGTGACTTTTGTTCATTGTCACATTGAAATGAGGTAGCACCCTATACGACCAAAAAAAGGGCCTATCAAGAAAAATAATGTACTAAACTTTCAAGAAAATAAAAGAATTACATGACATTTGGATTTGCTTTTGGTTTAATGTTGATCGAAACTAACTCCTGCAAAATCTTCCTTCTGAAAATAATGTTAGGAAAAATTATGTCTTTCTGTCGTTGATCAGTTGGCGGATGACTCTCATTTCAAAGATGAAAAATAATTGAATCTTCAAGATTAGTTTTCTTTAAAGATTATACACAACTTTGCCCTTTATTTTTAAATAAATAAAGAACATTAATAATTTAGTAGTCAAGAGCCTAAGCGGACTCAAAGGGGTAGTCCATCTTACATCCTTTCCCCCACCACATCTAAAAAATATTTACACAATTAATCACTTTTAACATAATTATTAATTTATAATCGGATAAAAATAATGACTAAATTACTATTGCACATTAAATTAAAATATTAGTATTTTATATAACTTGAGATGTGAATTAAACAACAAATAGAGATTATAAAATTGATTCTTCATATTATCAAGAACCCTTAATTATTATTTGTCTAACTAGATTATTGAAGTAATGAAGAGTTCCATAACAAATATTCTCCTTGTATACAGGTAAAACTGAGCACACTGCATGACTCGACTCCCCGGCGAGCCAAATGGAGCAGGAACATGACCGTGATGTATCGAAATCTGTGCGAAGAACCCCTCGTGTTGGGGCTCGGGAAAATCACCTGCCCTCTGGGATATCGAGGCCTGATCTGAAGATTGAAAATTTCCAAGTAGTTGCGCACGATTAACAAAGGGCAGTGATGTATGTGCCTGACTGGATATCACGGCGCGAATCTTGGCTCGTATAAATGATCGGTGTAACGAAAGATTTTTACCTTTTTTAGAATTGTACTTAGGGTAAAATTCCCCTACTATTAAAGGGGAAAGATTATTATTCATGGACACATTGTAACATGCATATCAAGGCAATATACTCTAATTTTCTATTATTCAAACATCAGTTCTTCATTATCGTGAGCCCGGGATCGAAGGCAGGCATTTCATTAAGATGTTACTGAGTCCGGGATCACTCTCCTTAATTGGTTTAAAAATTTATTACATCATTTATTTTTTTAATCTAAATTTATTTATCATTTGTATTAAATTAATCCGCATATCCTTAAAAACACATATAAATTCAATTGTTATCCGTTTTTTAGGGTAAACACTCGTATAATAATGTGTTGGTATTATTATATTAAATAATACAAAGCGATGGATTTCTTTGTGGTCCCTTTTTTCTTCCTTACTTCTTTATCTTTTGTGAAAGACAAAGTGTCATTCATTAGTTGTGGAAAGTCTTTTTATTCTCCTTATATTGAATTGCTCTTTGTTGGGCTTGTAAAAAGCTAGTAAAAGGGAGTGATCTCGCGCACATGAGAAATTGGTCCTAAACGCAAAACGGGTCGATTTCCTCTCTGCGCACGAGATATATGTGAGGCCTAATTCAAATATGATTTTGCTAGATCGGTCTTAACAATTTGCACCTAGTTGGGCCGAAATTACTTTGAAGGCAGTGGCTTGCCACGACACAATATTTTTTCTTCTTGTTCTTGGTCTATATTATCTACTCATTTTTCCTACAATTTGAAAGCGATTTCCTTATATATAATATTGACAACTTTTAGATGGAAAAAATTATAAGCATTGGTCCCAGAAACTTCTAATTTTCTTTGAACAATTAGAAGTTGATTACGTTTTGTTCAACGAACCTCCTGCTGATGTTGTTACTGATAGTTCTAATGTTGCTACTATTGTTGTTGCTGATGATGTTGCTAAGAAGAAATTTGGAAAGGATAATAAAACTGCTCGAGGGCATCTGTTTAACCATATGACTAACCCTTCTTTGATTTGTTTATAAATTATAAATCTGCTAAAGTTATATAAGACAGTTTGGAGAAGAAATATGGTGCAGATGACTCGGGAAAAAAGAAGTATGTGGTTGGAAAGTTGATCAAGTTTCAGATGGTTGATGATAAGACGATCATGGAGCAGGTTCACGAGTATGAGAACATGACTGGTGATGTTTTGAACAAAGACATGAAGATGTGTCATATTCTTCAAGCTAATGTTCTACTTGAAAAGTTTTCACCTTCCTGGAGTGATTACAGGAATCAACTGAAACACAAGAAGAAAAAACTTAAATCTTGAATAATTGATCAGCCACATGAGGATTGAGGAAGCAAACCGTCTCAAAGGTGAGGATTCTGAACGGCTTAAGGATAAGATGAAATCTCTCTCTCTTAATTCTTCTAAAGCTAACCTTGTGGAATCTTCTAGTACTTTATGAAAGACAGGTTTAAGGAAAACAGAAGAAAGGACATGTGAAGAAGCAAAATTACTTCAATAAGCCGGAGGGACATATTCAAAAGTCGAAAGGACCTTGCTATGTCTGCGGCAAAATTGGTCACAAGGATTTTCAGTGCAACTAGAAACAAGGACAAAGCTCAAAAACAAGGTGAAAAAGCTGCAGTCCAAGCTAACCTTACTGATGGTGGTGATGTCATTGTTGCTGTATTGGTTGAGGAAAACATTGTGGCTAACAATACTGATTGGATACTGGACACAAGCGCTTCAAGGCACCTTTGCGCCAATAAGGAGCTATTTCACGACTTTGAGGAATCTACTGATGGCGAGTTTGTCTACACGGGAAACTCCACTACAGCTGGAGTTATGGGTAAACCAAAAATTCTCCTTAAGTTAACTTCTGGAAAACCTTAGCCTTGAAAAATTTTCTGTATGTACCCTCAATTCGTAGAAACTTAGTTTCTGGTGCGCTTCTCAACAAAGCAGGTCTTTGTCACACCTCCTTTTTTTATACACCCCAAGGGGTGTGGGAGTTTTTCCAATTAAAGTGACATTATTCGAAATGGGGTTATTTTATTTATTAGAGTCGCCATTTGGAATAGTTTATTTGGTGTCCCAAGTCACCGCTTTATCTTAAACCCAAATCGAGGAAAATTTTATTCTTTTTTAAAGTCTGCGAACCAGAAATTCTAGATAAGGAATTCTGTTAACCAGGGAGAAGGTGTTAGGCAATCCCGGGTTCTGTGGTTCTAGCACGGTTGCTTAGTGATTATTACTTGGCTTCAATTGTTTAACTACTCATCTTTAGGGCCTCTGTGCATTTACCTTTAAACTACTTTTAATCACTTGATTGTTCATAATTAAAGAATTGAGTTGCGCGTACGTATACTCTTTTCCTTTGGCACGTCAAAAATCATGTCACGCGAACGTGTCCATAATTAATAACGCTTTGTTTATTTATTTATTTTTTTTTAAAAAAAAGTTTGATTGAAGTTGCGTGAACACATACTTTGAGTTAATTTTAGAATTAAATTCGCAATTATGTTACGCGAACGTATACATAATCACAATACTAGTCTAAATCGAGCCTAAAGCAAACCACGATTTTTCAATTTTAAAAAAAAAGCAACATTGGGGCCATGGATGATTTAATTTATTTATGGCATACCTCAAACCTTTTCTATAAGTGTTAGTTCT